>CM047883.1:1156723-1245948 GCA_026212405.1 Petrea volubilis | reverse complement strand
GATTTTAAGACAGCATGGGCTTTGGTCCTCCTAATTGTCAATGGGTGGCAAAAATTGTGCAACTTACATTATCAATTTAGAGACTTTTTGGATTTTGATTTGTCTTTTATGCATTCTTTTTCAGACCAAATTTCTTTATTAGTACATCATATATATAGTACTTCTTCCGTCCTATAATATTTGTCGTTTTAAGGTTATGTACAAGAATTAAGGAAATAAATTAAAGACATTAAATATAAATTATTTTGACTAAAATACCTTTTTAATAAATCAAGCTGTTAATTTCTCTCATCAACTATTAATCTCTCTCTCCTAAGGATATATTAGGAAAAATTTAATAAATTTCTTCTTGATATGTAAGAACAACATATGTTATGGGATAAAAATAAAAAATTCTTAAAGCGACAACTATTATAGGACGGAAGGAGTAGCTAATATAGAGTAGAATAAGTTATAGCAATAAATACAATCAAAACTTAATCGGATAGAAAAACACGGGAATTTACATAGCCTATAAATGCTTAGAAAACAAACGGGATAGAAGTATCATTGACCAGAATCTTGTGTCATTTAGAATCCTCTTTGCGAATATAAAATAAAATCTTGTTCTCATAGACCAATCAGATATACTTATGTTATGTTGGAGAATGCTAGCGTAACCACTCAAATTATGTTTAGCGAGTGTTTGGCTAAGTTCAACTTTATGAGCTTATAGGCTCTTGTAAAATATATTTGCAGCTTATAAGTTCTAAAATTTTATTTTAAAAATAAGTTACTGAAGTGTTCGGATAAATAAAAGTATAACAACTTTTAAGATGTTTTGACGTCTCATAAGCTGCAATTTTGTTTGGTGAGAATTGTTGGGTTTTTTCTCTAATTTGTTGGTTTCACATATTTATTTATTGTACATCGCTATCTCATTAAAAGGAGCCCAATTATGTGATCCATTTAAGACATAAATTTAATGGGCTTACAGAAATATTATATTAAGTATGTGTCTTTTATGTGTAGAAGTCCCGTCAGGCTTTAATTATGTTTGATGGGCCCATAATTAAAAGTTTGACACATTAGGTATATTAGGGCATGGTCCCTAAGCCAGAATAGAACGATGTCTTTCTTTCTGCCCCATCTAAGAAATAGAATACAGAAAACTCACGCCGTCTTTCTTGGCTTAGAAGACCACTAACCCTAGATCCAGTTCTCTTCTGCATCTATCATGGATCGATCGAGGTTAGTTATTCAGATTAAAAGCATTATTTGATTGTTTGCTAAAGATTCTGTGATTACTCGATTCATAAGAATCGTATTTTATTTTACATAGTGGATTTTTCGGTTTAAATCCACATTTTATTAAAGTTTTCAACAAGAATAAGAGTTTATAAGCTCATTTTAGTATAAAAATGATGAGAAAATATGTTGCATTGTTGATTTTGTGTAAATAAATATTTTTTTTGAGAGTGTAGCAATATGATATAGAAAAATAATTAAGAATATTTGTGTCATTTTATTATTTTAAATTAAACAACTTACAAATTGTTTAGAAAATAAGTGAAGGGGCGCATTTTTTTTTTTGAGCTTATAAATTCTTTTACTAAAAAAATTATCAAATATTTTCAAAGAACTTATAAGCTTCCAAATATGTTATGAGTTGTTTTGAGGGGCTTATAAACTCAGCCAGATAGTTTGTTAATGGCATATTCTTGCGCATCTCAACTTCTAAAAAGCAATTTGCATATTCAAAATATGAAATTCTATTGATTCTTTTAAATTTTGACCCTCCGATCAATATTATATTTGGCTAAGTACCAAAGCCAGGGCATTAAAATTCAGTTGTACTTAACAACATAAAGTAAAAAAAATTAGACTTTGCTTATTATAATTTGTACTTAATTAATTGCACAGAACAATAACTTATATCTAGTAATTTAATTTCTTAATTGTTGATCAATATGTTTAGTCTTTCCAGAAATATGTAACTCTTTCTTTAAAAATTTATTTACGAGTGAAATAAAAGTTGATCATTGAAAATTAAATAAATATGAATTTTGATTATGTCATCTAATATTTAGCAAAGTTTTGAACCACGCTAGATTATTAAATGCGCAAACATATTATTTCATATGTAAAATGACAAGTTTGTCCATTTCCTTGATGACCAGTATTAATTCCAATAAGAGTATTATTGTCTACAAAAAAGTTTGAATTTTTGGGACAAGGGTAAACTGAAGTTTCACTATATTTTTTTCGCTTACAAAAGCAAATCACGGTATATCAGTGACCAGAATGTGCTACTTGTTAGTTGAACCCAACTTGAAGGGAGGTATGTGTAATTTTCCATACTTAAGGAGATCTAACTATAATTTGATAATTGAATACAGGCAAAGTGGCATCAATCGTATGATTTATGGGAGCAAAGTTACATTCACTGTTTTATTTTAGTTGAGGGACTTCAAGGATCAAAGAGTTTTTGGTATTGAAATACTAACATAATTTTGGTTTAACTCAATTAACTATTAACAACTTTTTATATTCCAATTATGATATCGAGGAAAATAAAATATAGCAATAAATATAATCAAAACTTAATCAAATAGAAAAATACCAGAATCTAAATAGCCTATAAATGCTTAGAAAACAAAAAACCACTCACAAGGAAAGGTACAAACACAATAAAACATTTGAAGAAATCAACTAAACCCCTCACCCATCAACACCCCACCGCCCAAAAATAAAAAATAAAAAAAAAAAATAACTTTTCAGCCGGAAACATTTACAACAATCTTGTGCCATTTGGTCCCATGTTTTGTGAAGCAAACAACTCAAAGAATCTGCCTCAAAACTCTTCATGTGATAGGTTACTCATCAATCTCACCTCCTCGGGGAGGCTCTCCAAATATGGGCATGAAATGATTTCCAATCGCTTGAGTTCCGGCATTGCACCTTTTCCAATTCTTATATTTCTGAGTTCTTTCAGATAATGGAGATAGAGGACTTTGATCCTGGGTAACCCGTCATTTGAGATCGCCATTTCTTCAGCATCATATACTTTAAAACCCAATTTGAGGTACAATAACTTTGGCAGCTTCTCCAGTACCTGCATTGGGTCTTCTGTGAGAGGAATTAACTAAGATCAAGTGAGAGAGATTCGGAGGGAAATTATTCGCATTGGGTATGGTCGATATCTCCGCCTTCAGGTTGACTTGAGTGAATCCATTCAATAAACCAAGCCTGTCCAAGGATGATAATAAAGGCGCATCCAAGTAATGCCAAATTAATCTCAGCCAAACAAGGTTCTTCATCATTCCCAACGCAATCCATAAGCTGCTTTCGTTTGTGTCTTCACTTAACTTTATGCCCAACTTGCGAAAACTAACCATTTCTGTGTGGGGTGTAAGCAGAGGGCAATGAGAATCGATGTACATCAGTGTTTGAAGATTCTTTAGTGTGTGTATTCTCAGATGCTTGTTATCCGACCAATGATGAGATACATAAAGGTGACACAGACTATCCATTCTCCATACAACATCTGGCACTACATCTATTTTGGTGTCTGCTATATCCAAAACCTCAAGGTTTTTAAGACGGTCCAATGACTTTGGGAGCTCTTGCAAGTAATTGCCTCTTAATCCCAAATATCTTAATCCAATCAGCATGCCGATTGAGTTGGGCAACTTGCTCAAGCCCAAACCTTCCAAATCCAGTACCCTAAGGAGTCCAAAACTCTTCAAATTAATATCAATTGTATTGCTGGCTCCATGGAAGAAAAGAGTGCGAATATGTTTATTATTTGGAGCACTCATGGAGTAATTCTCAGTCTTGCTAAAGTAGATGGCACGATGGCGTGATTTTTGGTTCGATGACTGAGAATTACTCCCCTGTTCCCTTAGGACCTCAAAATTTATTTCCTCTTTTGCTTTTCTGATGGATAGGTCGCGGAGAAGATCATGAAGTTGACAATTTTTGACTCGACCATCTATGGTCATATCCTTCACTTGAACCATGTTTCGATCTATTAGTTCATCTAAATAACATGTTGCTATTTCTTCCATCGTTTCTCAATCATCTCCCCCTTTTGATTGGGATATCAAGCCTTCGGCAATCCAGATGTATCAACTTTTCCGCGCGAATAATAGCATCTTCCTTGAAGAAGCCCAAACACAAGAAGCAAGCTTTGAGATGAGAAGGCAAATCGTGGTAACTCAATGCCAAAATTGCTGATACAGAATCTTCACTCCATCCCAAATTAGTATCAATTCGTTTAAGTACTCTCTCCCATCCACTCTCGGATTGTCTTTGCTCTTGCAGTAGCCCTCCCACCACCGTGATCGCTAATGGTAGACCACTACACTTTTCCACGATCTTTCTCCCAATTTCCTCCAATGTTGGAGGACATTTGCCACTTGTATTATTGACGAGCGCCTTATTCAAGAAGAATTGCCAACTTTTATCGTCATCTAAAATTTTCATATCATGTACATATTGTGCATTGTTTGAAACGTTTATGTTGCGACTTGTAACCAGCAATTTACTTATTTTTCTCAAAGAATTTAACTTATTAGAATCAGACGACATAAAAATCAATTAAAAAACGTAAAAAGATTAATTAATTCATTAAGGTTTTAATCAAAATAACACTGATAATTTGTCATAAATTTGAGAGAAAATACTGATTCATACGTGAATTGATATATCTCACAAACTAGTTTAATGAAAAAAAAAAGTGGGAATAAATATTTCATGGTATTAGTTTAATAGACCATGTGAATAACAAAATTTTTAATTGATATGCATTTGAATGTACCCACTAATCAAAGAATAGGATAAATGTAGTCTAATGTTATTTATCATCTATATACTATTTATAAAGTGGGAATGATATGTAGTAACAACATTTTAGTATTTTTGGTCTGGAATCTATTTTCCATTCCACCTATTTTCTCTCTCTTTTTCACATGTTTTAACTTTTTTCTTACATTTTTTTCCCTCTCATCTCAACTTCTATTATATTTCTTCTACTTCTTTAAAATTTTATCATATTTAAATATTATTTTTTACTTATCATAAATTTAATAATTACCATGTGGTGGGAAATTTGATCTAACAGTATAGATTTTATTTCCTTACCCATAAACTAGCTCGAATTAATTGAAATATAGTTTAGAAATAGTGATTAATCACACGACGAATGTATTAATGCTTATTACATAATTAGTTAGGTTCAGTCAAACCGATTCTAGCTAAAATTTTCCGAAGAGGGAACAGAGGGATCTTGTGCGAAAATCAAGTATTTGCGTGGAGTTATTCTCGTCATCATACCATAACAAAAAGAGAAGAAAAGGTATATATTGGTGCTTTGATAGAATGATTTACCTTGGTCATCTGGAAAAGCAGATGCGAGAGATTCCCAATCTTGTTGTCGCCATACATCGTCGAGAACTATGAAATATGGCCTGCCCTGGAGGTGTTCGTGAAGCCTTTTTTTGAGGCCATTCTCGAACATTCTTTCCATAGTTTCGAGTACCTCCTTGGTCTCTTGGGGCCGTAGTAGCTGCTCCATCAACTCCCTGGTAACTTTTCTGAGATTGAATTCTTCGGAAACAACCACCCAAGCACGGTGCTCGAATTTATCAAAGACATCTGCATGGTTGTATAGTGCCCTGGCGAGAGTGGACTTCCCTATGCCACCCATTCCGGCGATGGTAGCAATGGAAATGCCTTCCCTCCCCTCCAAAATTGCCTTACGAAGCAGCAATTCCACGGCTTCCTCCAAGCCCACCAAGCGTTTGTCTCTTTACCAAAAAGACAACTGGCGATAAACTTGAAAGATCTTGTTCGAGGGGAGACCACACCATCATCAAGATTTCGAATTCCATACCTTTGGCGGCTATTGTCGATGTCTTGGAGCCGAGCCCGGATGGACTCGATTTCCTCCATATGTACTTGAAAGTACTAACTTTTTTTATTTTAACTTACAGGATATATATACAACCATTTAAATAATTGGAGAATTATAAACCACCGCATAAAAATTAAAATAGTATATAATTAATAACCGCCAGATAAAACACTTTATAAAAATATATGTACATATGAGATGCAGAAAATTATTGTAAAATAACAAGTATCAAATAAATCATATTATAAAATCTATAACTCAATGAATATATATATATATATATTTTTATAAAACTACATGATTAGATAAGTAATAATTTATGAGTTAATTGCACCAAACCCCTGTGCTATTAGAAATGGGCCAAAAAAAAAAGAAAAATCTTGTGTAAATTTTATTAGCATAGAACACCCTACGTAATTTTATATTTGCACACTCCCCCCTTTTTTTTATGACTACCTTATTAACGCACATAAATTCCTATTTTACCCCTATATTTATATTATCTCTTAACCAAAACTTCTATGTATATATATTATGAATATTAAAATATTTTTATAGTTTATAATATGTATTGTAAATTTTAACATGTATATAATGATATTAAGATACATTGCACACATGTATATTAGATAATATATATAAATTAATGTAGATATTATATATGTACATATATTGTTTTTTTGGCCATTTCAAACAACATAGGAGATTTGGTGCAATTAACTCAAAAATTTATGTTGCCGGACTAGTTAGTCAAATATATACAGGATACGTAATATTTGGCATTCAATGACTACATATATATTATAAATTATTTAAAAGGGGTGATTGTTATTTTGTGCCAACTGGTAGGGGATTTAGTGTAATTTTTCATTTCAAATGCAAAAGACAATTGTCACGCCCCGATTGATTCACAGCGCGGCTATCACGTACCAAGCAAATGGGACGGACATAAAGAGGTTTCAACTATGGTAACCATACTTAGAATATTTTTGACCTTCTAAGAGGGCATATTTGTAAATAGCACTTTAGAAGGTTCCATTGTAGGTAAGGGTCATATTTGTAAAAACCCCATGAGTAGGTAGAAGCGAATCATAGCCGTTAGATCAAATGCATCTCCACCCTCCGTTGGAGAGGAGAACAACTATAAATAGGGGACTACTTCTCATTTGTATTTCATCAAGCAAAGTTTGAGTGAATAAACCAAATTCCTTTCTCACTCTTCTCTTTGTGTGCTTCCTTTCATTTTCTTGGTGTTCTCACTTTTATTCTTTCATTCTCCGAAGAGGTAGGCTGACTTAGCTTGTTTCGCAGGGGCGAACCAAGGACTAAGTGCCGCACGGCGTGCTTGAGAGGTCAAGACCGTGACAAGTGGTATCAGAGCCACGTTGGGCTTTGAGTGTGAAAGAAAGGTGACCATGGCCAACACCAACGAGAACGTCAACACTGCCCCGATCGAGGAGCGCGAGGGCCGATCCAAGGGTAAAGACAAGACGGGACGAGAGCACAGCAAGAGTCGAGACAGGACGGCTCTAGAAGTTACTCTGGGCAAGCTGGACGAGCGAGTGGAGCAAGTCGAGCTAAATGTTCAGGAGTTGGAGAAAGAGAGGGACGAGATGCAAGATGCTCTCCGAACTCTGTTGGTATCCAGGATTGAAGGACGCGAGGAGGCCTTGGAGGATCGCATTAAGACGTTGGAGGCTGAGAAGGCCGAGATGCAAGAGGCCATCCAAGCCCTATTAGCCAGTCATGAGGGGATCCGCGAGGAACTAGCCTTATGCCGGAAGGCTGCCCTCACCGGGGGATCCAGTCAAGGAGGACAGAAGATTGAGGTTCCGAAACCCACTTCTTTTGGGGGTAAACGAGATGCTCAAGTGGTCGAGAACTACTTCTGGAGTCTCGACAACTACTTTAAGGCCCTCAATGTCACCGATGAAGCTACAAAAATACAAACCGCTTCCCACTACCTTACCGACATCGCGATGCTATGGTGGCGAAGAAAGAACGCCGATATGGAACGGGGGACTTGCCAGATCAATACTTGGGATGATTTTAAGAGAGAACTGAAGCGGCATTTCTATCCGGACAATGTGGTTTATGAAGCTAGAAAGAAGTTGCGCGAATTGAAGCAGCGATCAACGATACAAGAGTATATCAAGGAATTTTCCAACCTGATGTTGCAAATTCCAAACATGGCCGAGGAGGATTTGCTGTTCTATTTCATAGATGGGTTGCAAACTTGGGCGAAGCAAGAGGTGCAACGTCGTGATGTCAAGACAGTTGATGAGGCCATCTCAGTGGCTGAATCCTTGATTGAATACCAACGCAACATCGCCAACAGTTCCTTCAAACCAAGGCCCGATAGAAATAATCCTACAAAAGTAGGAGAAAAGGAAGTCATGAACGATAAAGCATCGTTGGGACGTAAAGAGGGAGACGTGAGGAGAAATTTCGTGCCCCGCGGAGGTTGCTTTGTGTGCAAAGGGCCACACGGCATGAAAAACTGTCCCAAGTTGGGGTCCCTATCTGCCCTCTTGGCGGGACACGAGACAGCTACAAATTCTGAAGAAGAAAGTCCGCAAATAGGGTCGCTGCAGCTTCTCAACGCCCTCAAAGCGGAAGACCTACCGGCAACAACCAGCAAGGGGCTGCTGTACGTGGACATTATCATTAACGGGAGGCCCAGCAAAGCTATGGTGGATACCGGGGCAACCCACAATTTCATTACAGAGGACGAGGCTAGAAGACTGGGACTTCCAATGATCAAAGGAGAAGGATGGCTCAAAGCAGTCAATGCTAGAGCTAAACCACTCCATGGCATGGCAAAGGGAGTTGACATCAAACTAGGAGCATGGAGCGGACAAGTGGACTTTTCAGTGGCACCTATGGATGATTTCAAAGTGGTGCTCGGAATGGAATTTTTCCGAAAGGTAATTGCTATTCCTATGCCTTTCTTTAACATGATGTGCATTTTTGGGAAGGATGCAGCTTGCATGGTTCCAGCCTCAAGAACACCTGAGAAAGAAACCCATAGTCAATTGCTGTCCGCAATGCAAATAGTGAAAGGTGTCAAGAAAGGCGAGCCAACATTCATTGCCACCCTCAAAACCGAGTTTAGGACACCAACAAAAGCTGAAGAGGAGAGAATACCATCAATCATTGAGGCAGTCCTCGAGGAGAACAAGGACGTGATGCCATCGGAGTTACCCAAGAGTCTCCCACCAAGACGCGAGGTAGATCATCGGATTGATTTGGAGCCTGGTGCTAAGCCACCTGCCATGGCACCATACCGCTTAGCCCCGCCCGAGTTAGAGGAACTTCGAAAGCAATTGACAGAATTAATGGACACAGGACGCATCCGGCCATCAAAAGCGCCCTATGGCGCTCCCGTACTATTCCGAAAGAAGCAGGATGGCACATTGAGAATGTGTGTGGACTACCGGGCACTTAATAAGGTAACAATAAAAAATAAGTACCCTATTCCTCTAATTGCTGACCTTTTCGATAGGCTCGGAAGTGCCAAGATATACACCAAGATGGATCTCCAAAAGGGGTATTATCAAGTCCGAGTGGCGGAGGGGGACGAGGCAAAAACAACATGCATAACTCGATATGGCTCCTTCGAATGGTTAGTCATGCCGTTCGGATTAACGAATGCTCCAGCCACATTTTGCACACTCATGAATAAGATATTCCATCCATACCTCGATCAATTTGTGGTGGTATATCTGGATGATATCGTGGTATATAGCAACAGTTGGAAAGAACACGCTAACCATCTACGTACGGTGTTTAAGATCTTGAGGGACAACAAACTTTATGTCAAGAGGTCCAAGTGCGAATTTGCCAAGGAAGAAGTTACATTCCTCGGACACAAAATCGGGCAGGGACAATTGAAGATGGATAGCTCAAAAATCAGAGCTATTACCGAGTGGGAGGCTCCAACCAAGGTGACGGAATTGCGATCATTTCTCGGTCTAGCCAACTATTACCGCAGGTTCATAAAAGGATACTCGGCGCGGGTAGCTGCCTTGACGGACTTGTTGAAGAAGAAGGTAACGTGGGAATGGTCAAAGGCATGTCAGAAGGCCTTTGATGATTTGAAGGAGGCAGTGAGCCAGGAACCAGTCTTGGCATTACCTGATTTTGGTAAGAATTTTGAATTGCATACTGATGCTTCCGACTTTGCTATTGGTGGGGTGTTGATGCAGGAAAGGCACCCAATAGCTTTTGAGAGTCGCAAGCTTAATGATGCTGAGCGACGCTATACCGTGCAAGAGAAGGAAATGACGGCAATCATACATTGTCTAAGAGTATGGCGTCATTACCTGTTGGGATCAAGGTTCGTGATTAAGACAGACAATGTGGCCACGAGTTACTTCCAAACGCAAAAGAAGCTAACTCCGAAGCAGGCGAGATGGCAAGATTTCCTCGCCGAATTTGATTATGTTCTGGAGTACAAGCCAGGGACGGCAAATGTTGTAGCTGATGCATTAAGCCGTAAAGCGGAATTAGCTGGAATCAGCCGAGTTCAAGGGGACATAACCGAGGAAATAAAAGAAGGCATGAAGCATGACCCGACAGCTAGACAGCTGAAGGAATTAGCAAAAAATGGGAAGACTAGACAGTTTTGGGTGGAAGAAGATCTAGTCTTCACCAAGGGGCGACGCCTATATGTCCCTAGGTGGAACAACTTAAGGCGTAATCTTATCTGCGAGTGCCATGACTCAAAATGGGCGGGACACCCGGGCCAGAAGCGGACAAAGGCACTGCTAGAAACAACCTATTTCTGGCCCCAGATGCAGGCTGACGTTGAAGCCTATGTTCGGACATGCCTGATATGTCAGCAAGACAAAGGGGAGAACAAGCAACCAGCAGGATTACTCGAGCCGTTGCCAATCGCTGAGCGCCCATGGGACTCAGTCACTATGGACTTTATCAGTGCGCTACCAACATCGGAAGGATACGGATCGATTATGGTGGTGGTGGATCGATTTTCGAAGTATGGGACCTTCATCCCTTGCACAAGGGATTGTACTGCCGAAGAAGCAGCCCGAGCATTTTTCAAGAATGTGGTAAAATATTGGGGTTTACCGCGAAGTGTTATAAGCGATCGAGATCCTCGCTTCACGGGTAAACTCTGGACCACCTTATTTAAATTACTTGGGTCACAGCTACGGTTTTCCACCAGTTTTCATCCACAGACTGATGGTCAAACTGAGAGGGTTAATGCCTTGCTGGAAGCATATCTACGACACTTTGTGAGTGCCAACCAAAAGGATTGGGTTAAACTCGTGGATGTGGCCCAATTTTCATACAACCTGCAGAGGAGCGAGGCTACAGGAAGCAGTCCGTTTGAGCTTGCAACAGGGCAGCAACCATATGCACCACACACCCTCACAACCATACAACACAATGACAAAAGTCCCGGTGCAGTGAAGATGGCGACAACATGGGAAGAACAAGCTGATCTTGCACGGTCTTATCTTGAGAAGGCGCGCAAGAAGATGAAGCGATGGGCTGATGAGAAGCGCCGCCCATTAGAATTCCAACTAGGTGACAAAGTCCTGGTGAAACTACTTCCCCAACAGTTCAAGGTCTTTCGAGGAATGCACAAGGGTCTGATACGCAAGTACGAGGGACCATTTCCAATTACAGGAAAAGTAGGTAAGGTTTCCTATCGAGTTGATCTACCCCCTACTTTAAAGATTCATCCAGTCTTTCATGTGAGCATGCTTAAACCCTACCAACAAGACGAGGAGAATCCAAGTCGAGGAGAATCAACTCGTGCTCCCCCTATAGTTACAAAGTCTTACAATAAAGAGATAGAAGAAGTACTCAGTTCCCGGGTCGTTCGACGACGAGGAGTACCTCTGACCACACAGTACTTAATCAAGTGGAAAGGATTGCCTGAGTCTGAAGTCACCTGGGAATCCAAAGCAGACTTGTGGCAGTTTCAAGACAAGTTGAATCATTTTGAGACGACGAGGGCGTCGCCAAATTAGGTCGGGGAGAATGTCACGCCCCGATTGATTCACAGCGCGGCTATCACGTACCAAGCAAATGGGACGGACATAAAGAGGTTTCAACTATGGTAACCATACTTAGAATATTTTTGACCTTCTAAGAGGGCATATTTGTAAATAGCACTTTAGAAGGTTCCATTGTAGGTAAGGGTCATATTTGTAAAAACCCCATGAGTAGGTAGAAGCGAATCATAGCCGTTAGATCAAATGCATCTCCACCCTCCGTTGGAGAGGAGAACAACTATAAATAGGGGACTACTTCTCATTTGTATTTCATCAAGCAAAGTTTGAGTGAATAAACCAAATTCCTTTCTCACTCTTCTCTTTGTGTGCTTCCTTTCATTTTCTTGGTGTTCTCACTTTTATTCTTTCATTCTCCGAAGAGGTAGGCTGACTTAGCTTGTTTCGCAGGGGCGAACCAAGGACTAAGTGCCGCACGGCGTGCTTGAGAGGTCAAGACCGTGACACAATGGTCACTTAGTGTTCTCCGTTTAAAAATGGAGGGAAAAGTTCACGGAGGACACAAATTGATATTTTTTTTCCCTGAAATATGAGAATAAATATGATACAAATCAATTAAATGAGACCAAAATCGAAAAATGTTCAATTTATGAAAACAAAAATGATAATATCCCTAGCCTAAACGAGTGTCTTGTGGGAATTGTGTAAATGATGCGCTTTAATTATGTCCATATCATATGTGATGATAGAGCAATATGGGACATGAGTGTTGTAAAAAAGCTTTAAATTTTTTGCAGTTGTAATTTATTTCCAACAGACAATTACATTTCAATTTAACTATGAATGTGCCTAATTATTTAGATTTATTAATCTTTCATAGGGGTCAATATTTTATTCTTATATAAAGGGGCTATATATCATTTCACTGGCATCTAGAAATAGCGCACTTTCTATTCAGATCGAGAATATATGAATATATATTTTATATTCCCATAAGATAATTTGAGTTTTTGACAATGTAACTAATGATTGGGTCTTAGTTTTTTTGTGGTTGAACCCATGAGATGAGACCTTATTGTGCGGTAATGGGCTTTTATCTTGAAGTCATGATCAGCCGTAAGAACCAAGGGAGACAATTATGGTTTTAGAACAACGACAAGTGTGGTGACTCTCTATCATTCCAATTTTTTTCTTAATTCTTGAGTTTTATATAGTTGGTTTATTATTTTATATCTTATGATAAATTATTAAACGAATTATTGAGATTACTTTATAAAATTGATTATAATCACAATTCACACAATATCCACAACAAGGATTACTCTCAAGATTGGCTATTCCAGCTAGCTGGACTATATTCTAGCTTCAATGCACAGGATGTATACTTCTTGGGCGGAAAAGAATCAAGAGAATACATCCCTTTGAACTAAAAGTTGATGAAATTCAAATACTTTTTATAAACTCAACTTCATAGAAATAATTAAACTTATATACTATTGTCGAAATAAAATAAAGATACAATAAAAATAGAAAAACATACGTGAGACAGAGGATGGAATGAAATTATCCTTTTCTTTAAGGTCCAGCGTTTGAATCCTGAAATTATTAATAAAGTAATTGAATTGGAAGGGTCACTCCCATAATATGCCTCTATAGTATCCGAATCCGAATTTGTTGGCCAATGGATCGAAATCGGATGACTAAAACTGAATATATATAAATTAGTTGTCACATCAATTTCTTTTTAACTTATTCCAAAAGTTGGATGTAAACTAATACTTTTCTTTCTTGTTTAAAGATTATTAGTTTCTTTGCGTCACTTGTTGGGTATGAAACAACAAACAGAGGCAGCAAGCTTCAGACCTGCACAAGATCGAAGGTATCCCATTGTAATAAATGACATATATAGATTACAAAAGCTTTGGATGCCAAAACGTTTTCTTGGCATATACAACCTCGAGCTTCGCGAACTCAATGCTTTAATTTAGTCTCAAATTCAAATTTTTGTGGAAGGTTTTTTTGTATGTAATTTTTCCAAAATAATACTATCCAAATAGAAAAGTGGTTTCTAAAAGTTTTTCCAATCAATTTAATTACAATTAGCACATAATTTTAATATAAATGAAGATTGTCATTGGATGACAATTCTAGCAAAAACATCATATTTTATGTACTAATTAAATTATATAGTGGTGTAACTTTACATGTTATATTGTTAGTTTGTCGAAGCCTAACCATCATTGACATGTTTGTCGAAGGAGTCGGTATTACTTTTGAATCCTAAATTTAGAAAAAGAAATAGAAAATAAAATAGTTCCTTCATATAATTACATACTTAATTTTTTAATATTTTCTTTGCCGTCATTCTCCCTAAATTCAAAGTCCATAATCAGCTCTATGTTCAATATCTGGACAGTCGATTTTGGTGTAGAAACGTACAAGGAAAAATGAAAAGGACCAAAAAAAATAAAGTATTGAGACAATCTATTAATTAACTACTAAAATTGAACAATATATTTTACATAAAAATGCGTGTAAATATAATTGGTTGTTGGCTTATCTCAAATGCGTGTAAATATAATTGACACAATTTTATATTGCATTAATTAGTTATAATATTGTATGGGCTTTTCTCACTTAACTACTAAAATTGACCAAAAATATTATTGCCACCTTATCAAACAATTATGAGTTCATCATGATCTGATTAAAGTTATACATCTTGAAAACAATTGTGTATTAGCTTTTGATTTTTTAGCATCTTTTGTTTTCCAGTAAATCTGACTAAAGTTTAATCAAACATAAATTCATAAGAAAACATTAATCTGGATGGAATAAGACTTGCATAAACTTAAAAAAACATAAATTTCATAAGAACGTACATAGCACTCAAAAAGAAAAGCACAAGACTAATAAAATATTCGAAGAAATCAAAACAACCGCCACTCTCTTCATGCATAATATAATTCATCCCCGGGAAAAAAAAAGGAAAAATAAAATTGTTTCAACTAGTGTCATTTACCATTTACCAATCAGATCTACCTATGGGATGATGGAAAAGTCCTGAGCTCGGATCTTAGATGCAATTTCTGTAGATGTGACCATTTTCAACTCTTGCAAATTACTCATCAATCTCACCTCTTCCGGGAGGCTCTCCAGCCATAGGCATCCATCGATTTCCAATCGTCTGAGCTCCGGCATTCCACCTCTCTCAATTTTTATATTTCTCAGGCGCACCAGCGAATAGAGAGAGAGGACTTTGAGCCTGGGGAAACCGTCATGTGAGATCGCCATTTCTTCACCCTCATATGCCCTTCGATCCAATTTGAGGTACAATAACTTTGGCAACTTCTCCAGTACTCGCATTTGGTCTTCTTTGAGACGGGTCCTAGACAAAGTCAAGTAGGAAAGATTCGGAGGGAAATTACTCACATTGGGTAAGGTCCATATCAACCCCTTCAGTTTGAGTTGAGCAAGACCATTCAATGAAACAAGCCTGTCCAGGGATGATAATAAAGGCCTACCCACGCCGTTCCAATCTAATTTCAGACAAACAAGGTTCTCCATCATTGCCAATGCAGTCCATAAGCTGCTTTCATTTGTGTCTTCCATGAGTTTTATGCCCAATTTGCGAAAACTAGTCATTTCTGTTGGATGTGCAAGCAACAAGATATCAGGATTGATGTACATCAGTGTTTGAAGATTCTTTAGAGTATCTATTCTCAGACGCCCATCCGCCTTACCAAAATAAGACACATAAAGGTGACGCAGACTATCCATTTTCCATACAACATCTGGCACTTCCTTTAAACTGATGTCTCTTATATCCAGAACCTCAAGGTTTTTAAGACAACCCAATGACTTTGGGATCTTTTCGAAGACATTGTCTCTTAATCCCAAATATCTTAATCCAGTCAGTGTGCCGATTGAGTCGTGCAACTTTTCCAGGCTCAAATCTTCAAAATCCAGTACCCTAAGGAGTCCAAAACTCTTCAAATTAATATCTATTGCATCGTCGGTTCCGTGGAAGATAAGAGTGCGAATATGTTTATTATTTGAAGCACACATGGAGTACCTCTTAGTCTCGCTAAAGTAGATGGCACGATGGCGTGATTTTCGGTTCGAGGACTGAGAACTAATCCCCTGTTCCCTTAGGACCTCAAAATTTATTTCCTCTTTAGCTTTTTTAATGGTTAGGTCGTGGAGAAGATCATGAAGTTGACAATATTTAATTCGACCATCTTTGGCCAAATTGTTCACTTGAACCATGTTTCGGTTGATTAGCTCATCTAAATATCTTCTGGCTATTTCCTCCATCGTTTCTCGATCATCTCCTCTTTCCTGGGATATCAAGCCTTCTGCAATCCAGACAAGTACCAATTTTTTTGCTTGAATAACAACATCTTCTTCGAAGGAGCCAAAACATAAGAAACAAGCCTTGAGATGTGGAGGCAAATCGTGGTAACTCAGTGCCATAATTGCTGATACAAGACTCTCACTCCATCCCAAATGATAGTCCATTCCTTTTAGAATGCCCTTCCATCCGCTCTCGGATTGTCCTTTCTCTCGTAGTAGGCCTCCCACCACCGTGATCGCTAATGGTAGACCACTACACTTTTCTACTATCTCTCTCCCGATTTCCTCTAATTCCGGAGGACATTTGCCATTTGTATTGTCAAGGAGCGCCTTGTTCAAGAACAATTGCCAACTCTTATCGGGGTCTAAATTTTTCATCACATGAACATATTGCGCATCCTTTGAAACGTTCCTCTTGCGACTTGTAACCAACAATCTACTTGCTTTATGTATCCACATTAAAAAAAAAAAAAAAAAAGAATCAAGAAATCTGATATTATTTCTCATAGCCTACAACATCTAATTGGCACTACTAACTGTTCTCAAATGTCGGTCTAAGTTCTCAAATCTACAACATCAAAGAATGATTGGCTAAACTTAGGGTCACTTAAAAAAGAGGTTGCAACAGGATATTGTTCGGGTAAGATCATACCTCAGCCCTTGTAGCTAAATTGATTTGTAATTATTATATAATATATACATACCATAATTATTATTGGGATTAACATGTAATGAACTGAAGATTAACTTACAAAAACATTTTCATTCTATAAATTTATAATTTGCTAAAGTTTCGAAAATAATGTTCTTGTAATCCAAAACTCAGTTAAAAACAATATCTTAGTATAATAATATCTTTTTTTTTATTTAGACATGGCATATTTTGAGTATAAAATATTTCCTCCATATGTACTTGAAAAGTACTAACTATTTTACTTTTATTTACAGGATACAACCATTTAAATAATCAAAAAATAAAAATCACCACGTAAAAATTAAAATAGTCTATAACCACCAAATAAAACACTTTATAAAAATATATATATGTATAAAAAAATTACTGAAAAATAACAAGTATCAAATAAATCATATTATAAAATCTGTAACTGGGCATATGTACACACTTTTATAGAACTATATGATTAGATAAGAATTAATTTATCTTGCCAGGCTAGTTAGTCAAATAATACTTGCATATATATTATGAATTATTTTTCAAAATTATTATGATAGAAAATCGGCTCAATAGTACATAGACCGTTGATGTACGATTATAATATAGATGTGAGCGTTATATTTGAAAGTAAGAGCACGACTTATTGAGACATTATTTAATTATAAATAATATTTACGTTTACTTTAAATAATAAAACTTGATTAATAAATCGTTTCATATATAATCATGGTATATAATTATTTATATAATAATCAATACTTTTGTAAAGTACTAGAAATCTTTTATTTATAAATATTAAAAATAATGCATATAATCAATAATATATATTGTATCTATAAATAATTCATGTATGATACGATTCTAACTAACAATCAATTGCCACTTAGTTTTAGACAACAGATCTGAATTGCCACGTAAAATCAATGTATTAATCAATAAAAACTAAAGAAAACTGAAAAATATGTGTGCACATGAAACCCCTTGAAATTAAAATTTGTGATGCAAAATATATGACATTAAATTTCTAATTTATAAAACTCGTTTCATCATTTTTTTTTTTAAATTTCTGAAAAATCCCATCAGTTACCGCGTTATTGGTTAAGATTGCCCACGAATTACTTTTATTTATTTTTTAATAAATAGTAAATTATTTTTCTTTACCTGCATCAATTTACAAGTAGAAAGATATTTTAAGCAAATTTAACTTATAAAATACTTCAATCTTCTTGTTTATTTCATTTAATTAAAATCTTCTTTAGTTAATTCAATTTGACAAAATTAAAAGAAATCTCAATTACTATTTGGATATCTTAAAATTCAAAAAAATCTTTTTCATAATTTATATATCTTAAATTCAAATAAAATATTTTTCTCAAAGAATTTAACTTATTAGAATCATACGACATACAAATCAATCAAAAGAACGTAAGAAGATTAATTAATTTTTAATCAAATTAGCTACTTATAATTTATCATAATTTGAGACAAAATATTGACCCTATGGCCGACTGAACTAATTTTCCGTCCCTACTGTCACCGCACTAAGCGGTAGGAGACTGCCCAAATGATTTGCTTGCGGTAAGAGACTGGCCAAATGATTTGCTCCATTTACATGGGTAGGGATCGAACTCCTGACCTCATGCTTAAGGAATAAAGTGCTGAACCACCACACCAACCATATTGATTATTATTATGTATCCAATGATCGTAACTAACAATGACTAACCTTATCAGTTAATCCATAACTCATGGTAGAATTTCCCATTTTAAGATAATTAAAGTTTATAAAAAACGATTTGGAATAAAAGATGTTACGTGAAGACCAAGTATTTGCGTAGAATGATTTACCTTGTTCGTCTGGAAAAGCAGCCGCCAGAGATTCCAAAGCTTCTTGCTGCCACACATCGTCGAGAACTATGAAATATCTTTTGTCCTGGAGGCGTTCGCGAAGCATACTTTTGAGGTCTTGGTCGGTCGTTTCCTTCATTGTTTCCAATACCTTGTGCTTGTCTTCACCAAGTTTCAGCAGCTGCAGCACCAACTCCTTGATAACTTCTCTAGGATTGAATTCTTCAGAAACAACCACCCAAGCACGGCACTCGAATCTACCAGTGACGTCGGCGTGGTTGTACAGTGCCCTGGCGAGAGTGGACTTCCCTATGCCACCCATTCCGGTGATGGTGGCAATGGAAAGGCCTTCCCTCTCCCCCAAAATTGCCTTACGAAGCAGCAATTCCACGTTTTCCTCCAAGCCCACCAAGTGTTTGTCTCTTTGCCAAGGAGACAACTGGCGATGAACTTGCAATGATCTCGTACGAGGGGAGACCACAATATCATCAAGATTTCGAATTTCATACCTTTGGCGGCTATTCTCGATGTCTTGGAGCCGAGCCTGGATGGCCTCGATCTGTCGCCCGAGTTTGTTGAGATCGTTCACATGGCATGGAAAGCAAGCGGACCTCCCCACAAGCCCTTGGCTCCTTCTTGGGTTGTCCACTTTGAGAATGAAGGTCTCGATCACATCTTCGGCATCTTGAGCCACATCTCTGATGTCAGATATCCATTTACGTATCCTCTCGTTGTTGCTCTGCTTTTCAGCCGCGTCTTTCAGGAAGCATCGAATCCTTTCAAGTTCGCGTTTCAGCCACTCCACCTTGCCCTTGACGCCTCGTAGGAAGCGGACCTTCTGGATCAACAAATCGCGCAGCTTCTTCACGGCGAACGAGATTGCTGCCTCCGCCATATCTCTAAGTTTACTCAGTCCCTTTCTCTGTGTGTGGTTTCAGGCATTGGCTCTAGTAATGCAACTCAATGAGCAATTTATCGAAAGATAAGAAGTTGCCGACTGGCCCACTAAAGAGCAATAATTGCACACTCCGATTAAGGATGGTCTATTTGGCGCTAATTAGTGATCAGATCACCACAGTACAAAGTAAATAATTGAGATATCACTCACTACAATTGGATCTTGTAGTACTCTATAGGAAAAGAGTAAACATTATGATATAGTGAAAAAGTTTAAAATTCAGGATTGTTTGGATAAATTTAGAAAAAAAAAAAATGCTTTTGAAGTTGTGCTTTTCATATTGAGTCCCCCCCTTCATTACCAAAAAAAAAATATTGAGTCCCCCCTCCCCCTGGTTGTGTTTTAAGTTAAATAGTATTATGTTTGAATACAATGATTAAAAATATTATAAAATATATTCTTATTTTTTAATTATTATGAATATTTTTTTTAAAGTCACTTTTTTTCTGACTTTGATTTTTTGAAAAGCTGAAAACACAAATTTTTTTGTCACAAGAGTGCTTCACATCTAAAAATAATCATCCAAATAAAATCTCAATCATGGATAAATACACATATCATATGTTAATAAATGTAAAAGACAAAGTAATATATTTCATAACAGAAAATTTGGATTGTTGGAAAGATTTAGCCCGTTCAATGAATCTGGGCCTAGTGGTGCATGGGTCACATCAATATGTTCGTATTTTTACGTGGCTTAGCTAGCTGTTCCACGTGAGTAACCCACTTCTTGTTTTTTTTTCCCCACTTCTGTAACCAAAAAAAAAAAAAAAGGAAATACTTTTTAGCTAGCTTCGATTATGCGTATGTGATGATGTCACTTTTCAAAAGTTATCATGTCCGTCGCTATAATAATTACAAAGAAAATTTTTATTTTTATATGAATTTAGCATTTGAATTTTGCATATAGCTCTCAAAGTTTTAATAGAGTTTCATTTTAGTCTTTTTATTATTATTTCACGGGGTGAAATTTTTACTTCAAAGTTTAAGTTGCATTTTAATTATTTAAAATGTAAATTTTTAAACTTTAACTTTTCAAATGTTATTTCTTTCACATTAGCCCTTCAAATTTTATTTTTTCCTCATACTCTAAAACCAAACAAATAATAATAATAAGGGTAACAATCTAAGGTTGGCGCTGCTTGCTTTTGTGAAAATATTTTTAAAATAATGTGAATCGAGGAAAATAAAATTACACAGTAGAGGTACAATAATGTCTGTTGACGCTTAATATTGTCAGTGATTGGCCCCAAAGAGCTCCACGTGAAGCGGATGCACTCATGCACTGCAGAGCAGAGTACTAGTCCAATAGTATTCTTTATTTTTTTGGTTAATCTATTCCTATAGTATTTATTGAAAACACATGCAAATTGCAAGAAGAAGAAGAAGATAATTATTGAGGTTGAGGTCACATGGATATTGCGCTGTCCCATTTCCCCACACACGTTTTCTCTTCCGGGCCGGGTCGGGCCGGTTCCCCACTTCTCTCTTTATTATATATATCATGGCAAATGGCATGATTGATCTCCAAAGTTTACAGTTAAAATCATTTCAATTATTTATTTTTAAATCGCTGCAATGCTTTAGCTCTCAAAGTTCTAATAGAGGTTCGCTTTAGTCTTTCTGTCATTGTTTTAGGGGATAAAATTGTTACATCAAAGTTTAAATTACACTTTAATCTTTTAAATATTAAGTTTTACTCATACTCTAAAACCAAACAAAATAATAATAATAATAATTATAAGGGTAACATAAAATAGTTCCTTCATATAATTATATACTTAATTTTTTTAATATTTTCTTTGCCGTTATTCACCCTAAATTCAAAGTCTATAATCAGCTCTATGTTCAATATCTGGACAATGGATTTTGGTGTAGAAACGCGCAAATAAAAATGGAAAGGACCAAAAGAATAAAGTATTGGGACTAGTGGGGGTTGGTTGTTAGCTTATCTCAAATGCGTGTAAATATAATTGGCACAATTTTATATTGTATTAATGTGTTTTAATACTCACTTAACGACTAAAATTGACCAGAATATTTTAGTAGATGTGACTTGGACTTAATTTATGTCACATAGTTTATATTCTATGGCCGCCTTCTAGGACTTTTGCCAGTGGTATTTTAAAAACAATATACTTGTCGTTTCAGTCTCAATCAATAATTGGGCTGGAAAATATGTTTTTCAAGAACAAATTATGTTTATTCCCTTAAATTATAGTATAATTATAAATTATTCTATGTATTTTTAAATATTTGCAAATAATTATTCATGTGATGTAACTTTACATGTTATATTGTTAGTTTGTCGAAGCCTAGCCATCATTGACATGTTTGTCGAAGGAGTTGGTATTACTTAATTTTGAATCCTGAATTTAGGAAAAGAAATAGAAAATAAAATAGTTCCCTCATATAATTAATTATATACTTGATTGTTTAATATTTTCTTTGCCGTCATTCTCCCTAAATTCAAAGTCTATAATCAGCTCTATATTCAATATATGGACAATGGATTTTGGTGTAGAAACATACAAAGAAAAATGAAAAGGACCGGAAAAAAATAATAATAAAGTATTGGGACTAGTGGACGTTGGTTGTTAGCTTATTTGACACAATTTTATATTGTATTAATTAGTTTGAATAACTTAACTACTGAAATCGACCAAAATATTTTAGTTGATATGATTTGGATTTAATTCTTTCACATCAACACTTATAATATTTGGCAATCAACAATGGATATGTGTATATACGATAAAATCATATTAGTTAGAATAATATTGCCACCTTATCACACATTTATGGGCTCGTCATGATCTGATTAAAGTGATAGATCTTGAGAAATGTTAGGACGTACAGAATCATAATTTTCTTGGAACACATTAAGCTCAAAGAATTTGTAATTATTATATGTAAAAATTAAGAAAATGTAATTTTTAATACAATTATGTTTTTCATGCAATTCTAATCAGAACTAGTAAATTAAATTTGTTTGCTTATTATTATTGTTATTATTATTATTATTATGCTCTTTGGTGGCGTATGTTTTAATCAATGTTATTGTTTGGCCCAGAACAATTTTAACAACCTAGGCTTTTGTGTTTTAGTGGTTAATAGTATATTATATTCACACAATGGGTATGGCCGCCTTAAATTTATATTCTATGGCCGCCTTGTAGGACTTTTGCCAGTGCTATTTTAAAAGAACAATATACTTGTCGTTTCAGTCTTTCAAGTATTAATTGGGCTGGAAAAATATTATTAAGGCAAATTATGTTTATATCCCTTAAATTATAGCATAATTTGCAAATGTAACAAATCTTAAGGATAGTTGATCAAAACATATAGAATATCAATAAATTAATTTGATCAATAAAATTCATTAATCTAAAACAAATGTTCTTACATTAATCTAAAACAAATGTTCTTACTTTTAAAAATTCAAAATTTCTAAAATTTATATATTCTTAACTAAGCTAACAAAAATTAATGATTAAATAGATAAGATAAAATGTCAGTTGTCCACACATAATAGGCCCTTCTTTAGTTATAATAGACTCTTCTTGTAAACATTTATAAAAATGTCCAAAAGATAATTTTTCTCTAGTAATTTATTTAGCTATAATAATCGATCCGACTCTCGAGAGATGCGTCTTGTTGAGCTTGATAAGATCCCTTAACCAATTTATTTATTTCATCAACCTTCATGAAATAATCTCACTTTATAACACATCTACCACTATGGGCATTGCCATTTATAATCCGATACCACCATTATTATTTATTTTTTTGAAATTACTTTCATATATAGATTTTACGTCTTGGATTTGTCAAAATATCCGAATCCTAGTTTAAAATCCCATTGAAAATATTAGAAATACAACTCGCAGTTGTGTTTTGTCTTGATGAATGATGAATTTTGTCAAATTGATACATATTATATGAGATATTTGTACAGTTTTAAAAATGCATAGAATAATTTATAATTATGCTATAATTAAGAGGTATAAACATAATTTGCGTTAATAATATTTTTCCAGCCCAATTATTACTAAACGACAAGTATATTGTTCTTTTAAAATAGCATTGGCAAAAGTCCTAGAAGGCGGCCAGACCCATATTGTGAATATAATATACTAACATGTGTCCCGTATTATACACGAATATTATAATTAGTTGTATTACATAAAAGATAAAAATAAAATATATTATTTTTGTAAACTAACGTTTATTCTAAATAATTTTCAATGCAGTTCAATAATTAAATAAATAATAATATTTACTCATATTTAAAAGTTTTAAATTTTAAAAAGGAAACGAATAGTATTGTCATGTCAATAAAATCGTATCAAAAAAATTAAAATCTAAATATATGATCCAAACTAAAGTTATAAATAAAATTTTTAGATATATTAAAGTTATGAATATTAAACTACGAGCTACTCTAAGTTAATAAATCACAAAATAATGGATTATTATCCACATCAAAAGATGTGATACTATAATTTTTTTACGCACCTAAATATATAGGGATTTGAATCATTGTAAAATAAATTAAATTTAAATTTTAGTTTAAAAAAGAATAATTATAAAATATAAATATAAATAAAATAATAATTAAATTATGAAATATCAAGTCTTTTTATGTATCTTGGATGTTGTGAATCTTTTTTTACATTTCCAAAGAAACCTTTCATCCTAAACTTGCATAGAATCTTAAATGTTGTAAATATTTTGAATTTCCTTTCATATCAATCTCTCTCTCTCTCTCTCTCTCTCTCTCTCTCTGGATAAATAATATTATTTCGTATCCTAATTCATTTTCTAATGAATATTTTAATTATAAAATATCTTACTTAGTGGAAATCAAAAATCATAGAAAATTGGGAGTAAAGTAATTGGATGTGTTAGATTATTAGAGGGTAATTAAGTAAATGGATGAGAGGGATAAGAAAGTTTTTAATTATTATTATTATTTCAAAAACCTAACCAATCAATTTTTTAATTAAGAAATTCAAAATTTTGAGATATCAAAATTAATCAAATTTTAGTCAAATACTGCTATCAAAATCATTTTGCTGCTTATTAGATGATTTTGGTCAGAGACAACTGTATTGGATGTAAACCTTTACAATGTACATATAACATTAAACTATATAAATAATAATAAATAAATAAAATAGGTTTATTAGGAAGTAAAGAGCAATAAATAAATAAAATTTGAATATGTTGACAATTTCATACCAACAAAATTAAAGATAAAAGATACGCAATGAAAAAAAAAGGTTGGATACTAAAAGGTTAGATAATAAAACTTTCATGTAGCGTTAAAATATATACAAATAAATGATAAATATAAAAAAGATAAGATAATATATTGTTGATAATATTGTGTTCTCATTTTAATTTTTTTTAATTCTTTTAAAATTATAGTTTAATTTGGGATACTGACATATCGTATGAAAAGACATTCTTTCAAGTTTGCGTTGCATAAATTTTAATTAAATGGTTTTTTTTTTAATTTTAGAGGAGAAATTTACCATAAAGGACATTATGTTGATATTTATATTTCTAACATTTCTTAAATCATAACTAATTTGATGGTATTACGTAATATTTTAATTAGAATTTTCTTTATGTATATGTTTTTTATTGAAAGCTACTATTAAATTTTTATGAGATAGGGAAAGGGAGTACAAAAAGTGTTAAAAATGTCATTATGGATGGTTGGTGGGTCTTAATGATTAGGAGAAAGATTAATTAATAAATTTACAATTAATGCCAACCAATCAAAAGATTATTTTAAATAATTAAAAATAATTCAAACTTCTAAGAATTAAGAATTTAGTCAAAATTGTATTCAAAATTACATTTTCTTAATTTACTTAAAAACATATAATTATGATTTTTTCGTATATACACATTTCCATTGTTGATTGGCAAATATTAGAAGTGTTGATGTCTGTTTCAGTCTATTGAAAAAGAATTAAGTCCAAGTCGCGCGCATCAACTAAAATATTTTGGTCGATTTCAGTAGTCAAGTGAGAAGAGCCCATACCATATTAAAACTAATTAATACAATATAAAATTGTGTCAATTATATTTACAAGCATTTAAGATAAGCATAACAACCAACCCCCACTAGTCTCAATTCTTTATTTTTTTGGTCCTTTTCATTTCCATTGTCCAGATATTAAACATAGAGCTGATTATAGACTTTGAATTAAAGGAGAATGACGGCAAAGAAAACATTAAAAAATTTAGTATATAATTATGAAAAATATTTTCTTGAATTTTAAGATCCAAAATAATAATTGAGATTTCTTTTAATTTTGTAAAATTAAACGAACTAAATAAGAAGATTTAAATTAAACGAATTAAACAAGAAGATTGTAGTATTTTATAAGTTAATTTTGTTTAAAAAATCTTTCTACTTGTAAATTGATGCAGGTAAAGAAAATTAATTTACTCTTTATTAAAAAATAACAAAAGTAATTCGTGGGCAATCTTAACCAATAATGCGGTAACTGATGGGATTTTTCAGAAATAAAAAAAAATGATGAAACGAGTTTTATAAATTAGAAATTTAATTTCATATATTCTGTATCACAAATTTTAATTTTAAGGAGTTTTTAACTGATGGGATTTAGTTTTTTGCTTTACAAAAGTATTGATTATTATATATATAATTATATATCATGATTATATATGAAACGATTTATTGATCAAGTTTTATTATTTAAAGTAAACATAAATATTATTTATATTTAAATAATATCTCAATAAGTTGTACTTTTACTTTCAAATATAATGTTCACATCTACATTATAATCGTACATCAACCGTCTATGTACTATTGGGCCGATTTTCTATCGTAATAATTTTGAAAAATAATCCATAAGATATATGTAAGTATTAAATGCCAAATATTAGGCATCTGTGTATATTTGACTAACTAGCCTGGCAAGATAAATTATTTCTTATCTAATCATGTAGTTCTATAAAAGTGTATACATATGCCCAGTTATAGATTTTATAATATGATTTATTTGATACTTGTTATTTTTCAGTAATTTTTTATAACTTATATATATATTTTAATAAAGTGTTTTATTTGGTGGTTATAGACTATTTTAATTTTTACGTAGTGATTTTTATTGTTTGATTATTTAAATGGTTGTATCCTGTAAATAAAAATAAAATAGTTAGTACTTTTCAAGTACATATGGAGGAAATGTTTTATATTCAAAATATATCATGTTTAAATAAAATAAAAGATATTATTATACTAAGAAATTATTTTTAATTGAGTTTTGGATCACAAGAACATTATTTTCAAAACTTTAGCAAATTATAAATTTAAAGAATGAAAATATTTTTGTAACTTAATCTTCAATTCATTTACATGAAACTGATTTTACTTTATTTTTTTGGATCATCATTACACTCTAAAGAAACATATAAACTTTAATTTTTATCAAACAAAATTACAACTTATAAGCTCCTAAAACATCTTATAAGCTACAAGGTTTTATTTTATCCAAAAACTGTAGGAACTTATTTTTAAAATAAGATGTAGGAGCTTGTAAGCTCCAAAAACATCTTATAAACTCTATGAGCGTATAATAAATTTGACCAAAGCTTAATCAAATAGAAAATCATGAGAATGTACATAGCCCAAAAATATTCAGACTACTCAAGAGAAAGGCACAAAGCGAAAAAAGAAAATAAATACTGGAACAAAAACAAAAAAGTAAAATAAATATTTCAGCAAAAAATTCAAATTTCCAGAACCAATAACTTACTTGCTCTGTTACTATCACTGGTACTTACAGAACTAATAACTTACTTGCTCTGGTATTATCGTTGGTATTTCCAGACAGTAACTATCTTTTAAGCAAAGCATTGATATTTAAAACCTTAAACTTTCTGCTGCGTTTTACAACAATCTTAAAAAAGATTTTAAAGCCTAATTCAACCTCCCCTTCTTAGGCACATCCCATCTATCAATCTCAAACTACATGGACTCGACACATTTACTCTCAAATTCAAATTTTTGTGACAATTTTAATTGATTTTATTAAAATTCATATGATTATATAAAGCACCCAGTCTTTTAATATTTGCTTTTGATATCATTGATTTGCAAATATTTGATTTCTGTTCGCATTTTCTCTCCTCTTTCTTTTTCATGTTCTTTATACTCTCTCTCTCTCTCTCTCTCTCTCTCTCGATCATCTTTGCACTATTCAACATTATTATTTTTAATAAGTGACTATAGTTTTATTTTGTCTTTGGTTGGCTTTTGGACTTTGATTTTAAGACTCATGAACATGGTTTTGGTCCTCCCAATGGCCAACGGGTGGCAACAATTGTGCAACTTGCATTATCAATTTAGAGATAGTTTTTGGATTTTCTTTTGTCTTCTATGCATTTTTTTCAGGCCGAATTTCTTTATTAGTCCATTATATATGGCAGCTAATAGGTCTTTTTGATATGAACTTAGGCATGTAATAGCAGTTGATTACGTAATTTAGATTCTGATTATTATGTATTAGCTTTTGATTTTTAGCATCTTTTGTTTTCCAGTAAATCTGACCAAAGCTTAATCAAACATAAATTCATAAGGATCTACATAACCCACGAATATCCAGAAAACAACAGAGCACTCAAAAAGAAAAGCACAAAAGCACTCAGAATAGTCAGATGGAGAGGCCTTGATCTCGAAGCTTAGATGCAAGTTCTGGAGTTGTCTCCATTTTCAACTCTTGCAAATTAGTCATCAGTCTCACCTCTTCAGGAAGGTTCTCCAAATTGTCGCACAAAATGATTTCCAATCGTTTGAGCTCCGGCATTGCACCTTTTCCAATTCTTATCCTTCTGAGTTTTTTCATCAAACAGAGGGAGAGGACTTTGAGCCTGGGGAACCCGTCATGTGAGATCGCCATTTCTTCACCATCATATGCAAAATTCTCCAATTTGAGGTACAATAACTTTGGCAGCTTCTCTAGTACTGGCATTGGTTCTTCTTTGAGATCGGAAAATACCAAGGTCAAGTAAGAAAGATTTGGAGGGAAATCACTTGCATTGGATAAGGTCGATATCTCCCCCGTCAGTTTGAGTTGAGTGAGACCATTCAATGAAGCAAGCCCGTGCGGGGATGGTAATACAGGAATACTCGGAAGATACGAACCTAATTTCAAACAAACAAGGTTCTTCATCTTTGCCCATGCAGTCCATAAGCTACTTCCATTTGTGTCTTTAGACACCTTTATGCCCAATTTGCGAAGACTAGTCATTTCTATTGGGTTTGCAAGCAAAAGGCTAGCAGAATTGATGTAGACCAGTGTTTGAAGGTTCTTTAGAGTGTGTATTCTCAAACGTCCATACAGGGAATAATGAGATATGTAAAGGTGGCGGAGATTATCCATTTTCGATACAATATCTGGCACTTTACTTAATTTGGTGTGTGCTATATCCAGAACCTCAAGGCTTTTAAGACAACCCAATGACTTTGGGAGCTCTCTCAAGTCACTGCCCCTTAATCCCAAATATCTTAATCCAATCAATGTGCCGATTGAGTCGAGCAGCTTTTCCAAGCCCAAACCTTCTAAATCCAGTACCCTAAGGAGTCCAAAACTCTTCCAATTAATATCAATTGTACCGTAGGCTCCGTGGAAGAAAAGAGTGTGAATATGGTTATTATTGGGCGCACTCATGGAGTACCTCCTAGTCCTGTTAAGGTAGTTAGCACGATGGCGTGATTTTTTGTTCGAGGATTGAGAAGTAATCCTCTATTCCCTTAGGACCTCAAAATTTATTTCCTCTTTTGCTTTTCTAATGGATAGGTCGCGGAGAAGATTGTGAAGTTGAAAATTTTTAACTCCACCATCTTTGGTCAAATCCTTCACTTGAACCATGTTTCGGTTGATTAGCTCATCCAAATATTGGGTTGCTATTTCCTCCATCGTTTCTTGATCATCTCCTCCTTCTTGGGATATCAACCCTTCGGCAATCCAGATGCATACCAACTTTTTTGCCGAAATAACATCATCTTCCTTGAAGAAGCCAAAACACAAGAAGCAAGCTTTGAGATGTGGAGGCAAATTGTGGTAACTCAATTCCAAAATTGCCAATATAGGATCTTCACTCCGTTCCAAATGAGAGTCCATTCCTTTTAGAACTCTCTTCCATCCACTCTCGGATTGTCTTTGCTCTCACAATACCAACCACTGTGATCGCTAACGGTAGACCACTACACTTTTTCACTATCTCGATCCCAATTTCCTCCAATTCTGGAGGACATTTGCCATATGTATCGTCAACGAGGCCCTTGGTCAAGAACAATTGCCAACTTTTATCGTCATCTAAAGTTTTCATGTCATGTACATATCGTGCATCCTTTGAGACGTTTTTGTTGCGACTTGTAACCAGCAATTTACTTGTTTTATCTATCAAGATTTAAAATAAAAATGATTCAATAAATCTGTTATTATTTTTCATTAGCCTACAACATCTAATTTGCACTACTAACCATTCTCAAGCGTCGGTCTAAGTTCTCAAAAAATCAGAACTTTCTAGCTCAGGAGCAATTAATCTTTTAATTCGTACGTAGATATAAATCTATTTCAACCCATAAAAATACTTGAAGCAATAGCTTCCTTTCACAAAAACAAAAAAAAAAAAAAAAACGGTGTACATCATGCTGTAATTCGCTCTATTCATTTAAGATCATACCTCAACCCTTGTAGCTAGATTAATTTGTAATTATTATATAATATATAGATATCATCATTATTATTGGGATTAGCATGTAACGAACTAAAGATTAACTTACAAAAATATTTTCATTCTTTTAATTTATAATTAATTTGCTAAAGTATCAAATATATACAGGTTACTTAATATTCGGCATTTAATAGCTATATATATATCATGAATTATTTTTTCAAATTACAGTAGAACATTCAAGTTAATAGTATGTAGGTGGATAATATATGGATTAGTATTGGTACCAATATAGCATAAATGTGAAAAAGATTTTTAGAAGTACAAGTACAACTTATTTTGGTGTTGTTTTCATATAAATAATGCTTGTTTTTACTTTAAATAATAAAAAAACTATCAATAAATCATTTCATATATAGTGACGATGTATGACCAATATTTTTGTAAAGTATTACAAATCTTGTATATATAAGAGTTAAAACTAATGCAGTTAAAACTAATGCATATAAGCAATTTTTATATATTGTATCTGTAAATAATTCATGTATGATATGAGGTTTAACTAACGGATCAATTGACACTAAGTTTTAGACAATAGATTTGAGATGTTCTACTCCCTCCATCCCATAATAGTTGTCGCTTTAAGAAAAAATTTTTGTCGGATGGTATGTGTCGTTCTCACATATCAAGAAGGAATTTATTATTTTTTTCCTAATATACCCTTGGGAGAGAGAGATTAATAGTTGATGAGAGAAATTAATAGCTTAATTTATTAAAAGGAATTTTAGTCAAAATAATTAATATTTAATGTCTTTAATCTATTTCTTTAATTATTGTGCATAACCTTAAAGCGACAATTATTATGGGACGAAGGAAGTAATAAATAAAAATCAATGTTTACCTCACTAATCGCCGCGTAAAATCAGTGTATTAATCAATAACAACTAAAAAAAGGTTGAAATTTGTGTGTGCACTTGTAATTTAGAGGAAAAATAGCAAAAACTCCTTAAAATTAAATTTTATGATACAAAATATATGAAATTAAATTTTAAATTCATAAAACTCCTTTCACCATTTTTTTCACTTTGAAAAATCCCATCAATTACCTCATTATTGGTTAAAATTACCCATGAATTACTCTTACTAGTTTTTTGTTAATAGTAAATTAATTTTGTTTATATGCATTAATTGACAAGAAGAAAGATATTTTTAGCACAATTAACTTATAAAATATTTCAATCTTCTTTTTTAATTCATTTAATTTAAATATTCTTATTTAGTTCATTTAATTTTACAAAATTAAACGATCTCAATTATTATTTGGATATCTTAAAATTCAAATAAAATATTTTTCTCAAAGAATTTAACTTATTAGAATCATACGACATACGAATCAATTAACAGAACGTAAAAAGATGAATGAATTCGTTAAATCAAAATTGCAACTGACAATTTGTCATAATTTGAGAGAAAATACTGATTCATAAATGAATGAATCACATACTAGTTTAATTAAAAAAAAAAGTGGGAATAAATATTTCATAGTATTAGTTTAATAGACCATATGAATAACAAAAAGTATTTCTTCCATATGCTAGTGACCACATGCATTTTTTTTCTCCTTTTTTTTTTCTTCCTGCTTGTTGAGTTGATTTTTTTTTTTTTTTGGTTTTCTTTTTTGGTGATTTAGAACAAACTATGATTTGCCAAAGCAAAAAAAAAAAAAAAAAAAAAAAAAAAAAAAAATGACACGGTAGGAAAAGGATAGAGGGAAAATAATCGAGATTGTAGATAACAAATACACGTTAATATGAGATGTTACATAAGAGGGGGAGAGAGCAGACCAGATCTCCTACCCCATAATAGTGTCTTATCTCCTGTCTTACACTATAGATGTGCGACACGTATAAATTTTAAAAATTTACTTATCAAAAGAATATTTAGTTCCGTTAATTGTATTTTTTCAGTTATCTATTTGGTAAGTAAATTTTCAAGATTTACAAATGTCGCACGTCTAGGGACAGGAGATGGGTGATTAGACTTTTCTCAATTAAATAATTGAAGTTAAAGATTCAATTAACGTGAGCTAGTTTGTGATTAAGGAAATAAAACCTGCTCCCTTGGGCAACCAATTAAGAGGAAGATCAATAATAGACTGGAGCTGTATCTATTCAAATTGGAGATGAAATATGATTTCCAATGAAATAGGAAAATTTTTATCTATTGGGACTAATTATATGGCAAGTGATGTACAATTTTTGTGTGATTAGTGTACAATTTGGAGAGAGAGAGAAACTAATTATATGACAAGTGTATTAATACTCGGTATATGATTGGTTGAGTTCGATCAAGTCAAGTCTGAACTAGAATTTTCAGGGGTGGAGGCGTAGGGATCTCGCTTGAAACCAAGTATTTGCGTAGAATTATTCTCATCATCACACCATAACAAAAAGAGAAGAAAAGGCATATATTGGTGCTTTGATAAAATGATTTACCTTGCTCGTCTGGAAAAGCAGCTGCAAGATATTCCAAAGCATCTTGCTGCCACACATCGTCGAGAACTATGAAATAACTTTTGTCTTGGAGGCGTTCGCGAAGCATTCTTTTGAGGTCTTCGTTGGTCGTTTTCTCCATTGTTTCCAATACCTTGAGCTTGTCTTCACCAGTTTTCAGCAGCTGCAGCACCAACTCGTTGATAACTTCTCTAGGATTGAATTCTTCGGAAACAACCACCCAAGCACGACGCTTGAATCTATTAGCGACGGCAGCATGGTTGTACAGTGCCCTGGCTAGAGTGGACTTGCCAATGCCACCCATTCCGGTGATGGTGGCTATTGAAAGGCCTTCCCTCGACTCCCAAATTCCATCCTTTCAAGCTCCCCTTTCAGCCATGTCACCTGCCCCTTGACGCCTCGTAGGAACTCCACCTGCTGGATCAACAAATTGCCCAGCTTTTCCACCGCGAACGAGATTGCTGCCTCTGCCATAACTCACAAGTCACTCTCTGCTAACCCTTCTCTCTCTCTCTCTCGCTCTCGCTCTCTCTCTCTCTCTCTCTCTCTCTCTCTGTAGTTGTCTTTGTTTCTTTTTGGGATATGTTGAGCAAACTAAAACTAGTTTATTATAATTTATATGTATAAAATAATGTGAACTATAAGTTTGTTCGTGTAATTAATTCAATCAATGTATCTTAACTGAGGTGCCTTTCTTTGCATCCAAGGCGAGTTAAAGGATCAATATGGGGATAACTTCAATGCGGGTTAATTATGAATCTAGTTTTACATGAAAAGTTTTTGTTTTCTCTCTCTCTCTCTCTGTCTATCTATCTATCTTTGTTTCTTTTTGGGATTTGCTGAGCAAACTAAAACCAGTTTATTATAATTTATACAGGTATAAAATAATGTGAACTAAAGTTTGTCAGCGTAATTGATTCAAGCAATTTATCTTACCAAGGTGCCTTTCTTTACATCCAATGCGAGTTAAATGATCAATGCGAGGACAACTTCAATGCAAGTTAATTATGATTCCTATTTTACATCAAAAGTGTTTTATTCTATATATATATATATATTTGATGCTATAATTCTTTTACTAGTGAAATTGAATATATCTGGAGATATTAAGAATCTAATCTAAATTATAAGTTTGTATTGTAATTCATTCAAGCAATTTGTCTTACTGGTATCTTTCTTTGCAGCCAAGGTGCCTTAAAAGGATCTTAATGAGGATAACCTAAATGGGGTTAATTATGATTCCGGTTAAAAGCTGAAAGGTTGTATGATAGGATTACTTATACAGTTTTTAGTAGTGATTTGAAAATATAGAGTCAAAAGATTTTATGAAAGGATAATTTGAATGTTGGATATTAGTGATAGATTCTGATTTATAATTAAAAGGCTTTATGCATGCTGGATAAGTTGAAAAATGGTTATGTTCAATTAGTGATGATATATTTAATTTTAGGTTGTGTTTGGAGGTGATTGTTATGGAAGCTTTTGAGTTAGTGGGTGATGGAGAATTGAAGATGGAGGGGAACGTTTTGTCACGATTGAGCAATCGAAGTCTTGAGTGCCCGCGATAGGTGGAATTGATGCTGTAGTTAGCTTTGGTATACTGTTTGGTGAAGCTAACGGGAAGAAGTTTCGTTGTTGATGTGTTAAAAGAATGCATATTGACTCTGCATTAATACTTGCTTCATTGTTCCCTTTCGACCGGAAAGATGTTGAAACGAGTGAGTTTGGGCCGGTGCAGAGTGTCGTGTCAATCAATGATGCTGAGAGAGATGAGAGTGGCAACATAAAAGGCGAAACAGTTGGCGACAGTATGATTTTGATCTCCCAATTAATTGGCAGCAGCATTGCACGAGCGATCATTGATTGAAGAAAAAATTAAGACAATGCCCAATCCACAACCATTATCTGCGTATCAACGGTACTGTTCCATTGTTTCTGCTAAGTTCTGTCGAGCAGCTCGCACTGCTAATTTGCGTGGTGCCATAACTTGTGATACAACCCTACATTGATGATATCTTTGGTGTTTTTCATACATTAATCACGTCTCTGATCATTTAGGGCGCCAATAAAGTAAAATTGGAAATTTGGAATGAACAGTATATGTCAGCCCACTAATTATTGAGATGATCTTATTTACTTAATTTTTAACAGTTCATTACTTCGATTCATTTTGTCACTGTTCTGAATGGTAAATTGCTTTACGTGGTGCGCCTTATTTTCTCTTATTTTGTCTTGAAGGTGATGAGGGATATTACAGAGGAATATATGGAGGAAACGAAGCCAGCTGGAGGGATTGGTGGCATTTGTACAGATAGACAAAAGGGATCAGTGCTCCTACCTTGTGATACTGCTTTACCCCCGATTCTACTTCGTTTGTATGAGTAATATTTTTCCAATTTCTTAAAAATCCCATGATTTTGGTTATTCTTGGCCACTTTTTAGTATTTCCCTAACAAGTTAAGGTTATATTTATTTTTGTGAGAATTTCAAACGGTTTTATTAAATTTGTACTATTATATAAATAATATATTCATTTAATAACTGCTTTTAGTTTCACCGATTTGCAAATATTTGACTTTTGTTTGCATTTTTTCTCCTTTTTCCTTTTTCATGTTCTTTTTATCATCTCTCTCAGTCAACCTCGTGATCATCTTGCACTATTCAACATATTTTTTTTTTGTGACTAAGTGATTATAGTTTTATTTGGTATTACGAGGGGTTTTGGATTTTGATTTTAAGACTAAGCATGGGCTTTGGTCGTCCTAATTGTCAATGGGTGGCAAAAATTGTGGAACTTACATTATCAATTTAGAGACATTTTGCATTTTGATTTGTCTTTTATGCATTTTTTTCAGACCAAATTTCTTTATTAGTCCATCATATATATATAGTACTTCCTCCGTCCCATAATATTTGTCGTTTTAAGTTTATGTACAAGAATTAAGAAAATAGATTAAAGACCTTAAATATAAATTACTTTGACTAAAATACTCTTTTAATAAATTAAGCTGTTAATTTCTCTCATCAACTATTAATCTCTCTCCTAAGGGTATATTAGAAAAAAATTAATAAATTCCTTCTTGATATGTGAGAACAATATATGTTATGGAATAAATAAAAAATTCTTAAAGCGATAATTATTATGAAGCGGAAAGCGTAGCTAATATAGAGTAGAATAAGTTATAGCAATAAATACAATCAAAACTTAATCGGATAGAAAAACACGAAAATTTACATAGCCTATAAATGCTTAGAAAACAAACGGGATAGAAGTATCATTGACCAGAATCTTGTGTCATTTAGAATCCTCTTTTGCGAATATAAAATAAAATCTTGCTCTCATAGACCAATCAGATATACTTATGTTATGTTGGAGAATGCTAGCGTAACCACTCAAATTATGTTTAGCGGGTGTTTGGCTAAGTTCAACTTTATGAGCTTATAGGCTCTTGTAAAATATACTTGCAGCTTATAAGTTCCTAAATTTTATTTTAAAAATAAGTTGTTGAAGTATTCGGATAAATAAAATTATAACAACTTTTAAGATGTTTTGACGTCTCATAAGTTGCAATTTTATTTGGTGAGAATAAGAGTTTATAAGCTCATTTTAGTATAAAAATGATGAGAAAATATGTTGCATTGTTGATTTTGTGTAAATAAATATTTTTTTTGAGAGTGTAGCAGTATGATATAGAAAAATAATTAAGAATACTTGGGTCATTTTATTATTTTAAGTTAAACAACTTACAAATTGTTTAGAAAATAAGTGAAGTGGGAGCATTTTTTTTTTTTTGAGCTTATAAATTCTTTAACTAAAAAAATTATCAAATATTTTCAAAGAACTTATAAACTTCCAAACATGTTATGAGTTGTTTTGAGGGGCTTATAAACTCAGCCAGATACTTTGTTAATGGTGTATTCTCACGCATCCCAACTTCTAAAAAGCAATTTGCATATTCAAAATATGAAATTCTATTGATTTTTTTAAATTTTGACCCTCCGATCAATATTATATTTGGCTAAGTACCAAAGCCAGAGTATTAAAATTCAGTTGTACTTAACAACATAAAGTAAAAAAAATTAGACTTTGCGTATTATGATTTGTACTTAATTAATTGCACAGAACAATAACTTATATCTAGTAATTTAATTTCTTAATTGTTGATCAATATGTTTAGTCTTTCCAGAAATATGTAACTCTTTCTTTAAAAATTTATTTACGAGTGAAATAAAAGTATATCATTGAAAATTAAATAAATATGAATTTTGATTATGTCATCTAATATTTAGCAAAGTTTTGAATCACGCTAGATTATTAAATGCGCAAACATATTATTTCATATGTAAAATGACAAATTTGTCCATTTCCTTGATGACCATTATTAATTCCAATAAGAGTATTATTGTCTACAAAAAAGTTTGAATTTTTGGAACAAGGGTAAACTGAAGTTTCACTATATTTTTTTTGCTTACATAAGCAAATCAAGGTATATCAGTGACCAGAATGTGCTACTTGTTAGCTGAACCCAACTTGAAGGGAGGTATGTGTAATTTTCCATACTTAAGGAGATCTAATTGTAATTTGATAATTGAATACAGGCAAAGTGGCATCAATCGTATGATTTATGGGAGCAAAGTTACATTCACTGTTTTATTTTAGTTGAGGGACTTCAAGGATCAAAGAGTTTTTAGTATTGAAATCCTAACATAATTTTGGTTTAACTCAATTAACTATTAACAACTTTTTATATTCCAATTATCATATCGAGGAAAATAAAATATAGCAATAAATATAATCAAAACTTAATCAAATAGGAAAATACCAGAATCTACATAGGCTATAAATGCTTAGAAACAAAAAACCACTCACGAGGAAAGGTACAAACACAATAAAACATTTGAAGAAATCAACTAAACCCCTCACCCATCAACACCCCACCGCCAAAAAAAAAAGGTTTCAGCCGGAAACATTTACAACAATCTTGTGCCATTTGGTCCCATGTTTTATGAAGCACACAACTCAAAGAATCTGCCTCAAAACTCTTCATGTGATAGGTTACTCATCAATCTCACCTCTTCGGGGAGGCTCTCCAAATGTGGGCATGAAATGATTTCCAATCTTTTGAGTTCCGGCATTGCACCTTTTCCAATTCTTATATTTCTGAGTTCTTTCAGATAATGGAGATAGAGGACTTTGAGACTGGGGAACCTGTCATGTGAGATCGCCATTTCTTCACCATCCTATACTTTAAAACCCAATTTGAGGTACAATAACTTTGGCAGCTTCTCCATTACCTGCATTGGGTCTTCTGTGAGACAGGAATTAACTAAGATCAAGTGAGAGAGATTCAGAGGGAAATTATTCGCATTGGGTAAGGTCGATATCTCCCCCTTCAGGTTGACTTGAGTGAGACCATTCAATAAACCAAGCCTGTCCAAGGATGATAATAAAGGCGCATCTAAGTAATGCCAAATTAATCTCAGCCAAACAAGGTTCTTCATCATTCCCAACGCAGTCCATAAGCTGCTTTCGTTTGTGTCTTCACTTAACTTTATGCCGAACTTGCGAAGACTAGCCATTTCTGTTGGGTGTGTAAGCAGAGGGCAATGAGAATCGATGTACATCAGTGTTTGAAGATTCTTTAGAGTGTGTATTCTCAGATGCTTGTTATCCGACCAATGATGAGACACATAAAGGTGACACAAACTATCCATTTTCCATACAACATCTGGCACTATATCTATTTTGGTGTCTGCTATATCCAAAACCTCAAGGTTTTTAAGACTACCCAATGACTTTGGGAGCTCTTGCAAGTAATTGCCTCTTAATCCCAAATATCTTAATCCAATCAGCATGCCAATTGAATCGGGCAACTTGCTCAAGCCCAAACCTTCCAAATCCAGTACCTTAAGGAGTCCAAAACTCTTCAAATTAATATCAATTGTATTGCTGGCTCCATGGAAGAAAAGAGTGCGAATATGTTTATTATTTGGAGCACTCATGGAGTAATTCTCAGTCTTGCTAAAGTAGATGGCACGATGGTGTGATTTTTGGTTCGAGGACTGCGAATTACTCCCTTGTTCCGTTAGGACCTCAAAATTTATTTCCTATTTTGCTTTTCTGATGGATAGGTCGTGGAGAAATCGTGAAGTTGACAATTTTTGACTCGACCATCTATGGTCATATCCTTCACTTGAACCATGTTTCGATATATTAGTTCATCTAAATAACATGTTGCTATTTCTTCCATCATTTCTCGATCATCTCCCCCTTTTGATTGGGATATCAAGCCTTCTGCAATCCAGATGTGTACCAACTTTTCCGCGCGAATAACAACATCTTCCTTGAAGAAGCCCAAACACAAGAAGCAAGCTTTGAGATGAGAAGGCAAATCGTGGCAACTCAATGCCAAAATTGCTGATACAGAATCTTCACTCCATCCCAAATCAGTATTAATTCCTTTAAGTACTCTCTCCTATCCACTCTCGGATTGTCTTTGCTCTTGCAGTAGCCCTCCCACCACCGTGATCGCTAATGGAAGACCACTACACTTTTCCACGATCTTTCTCCCAATTTCCTCCAATGCTGGAGGACATTTGCCACTTGTATTATTGACGAGCGCCTTATTCAATAACAATTGCCAACTTTTATCATCATCTAAAATTTTCATATCATGTACATTTTGTGCATTGTTTGAAACGTTTATGTTGCGACTTGTAACCAGCAATCTACTTATTTTTCTCAAAGAATTTAACTTATGAGAATCAGACGACATAAAAATCAATTAAAAGAACGTAAAAAGATTAATTAATTCATTAAGGTTTTAATCAAAATACCAACTGATACTTTGTCATAAATTTGAGAGAAAATACTGATTCATACGTGAATTGATATATCTCACAAACTAGTTTAATGAAAAAAAAAGTGGGAATAAATATTTCATGGTATTAGTTTAATAGACCGTGTGAATAACAATATTTTTAATTGATATGCATTTGAATGTACCCACTAATCAAAGAATAGGATAAATGTGGTCTAGTGTTATTATCATATATATACTATTTATAAAGTGGGAATGATATGTAGTAACCACATTTTAGTATTTTTGGTCTGGCATCTATTTTCCATTCCACTTATTTTCTCTCTCTCTTTCACATGTTTTAACTTTTTTCTTACATTTTTTTCCCTCTCATCTCAACTTCTATTATATTTCTTCTACTTTTTTAAAATTTCATCATATTTAAATATTATTTTTTACTTATCATAAATTTAATAATTACCATGTGGTGGGAAAATTGATCCAACAGTACAGATTTCATTTCCTTGCCCATAAACTAACTCGAAGTAATTGATATATAGTTTAGAAATAGTGATTAATCACACGAAGAATGTATTAATGCTTACTACATAATTAGTTAGGTTCAGTCAAACCGATTCTAGCTAAAAATTTTCAAAGAGGGAATAGAGGGATCTTGTGTGAAAACCAAGTATTTGCGTGGAGTTATTCTCGTCATCATACCATAACAAAAAGAGAAGAAAAGGTATATTTTGGTGCTTTGATATAATGATTTACCTTGGTCATCTGGAAAAGCAACTGCGAGAGATTCCCAATCTTGTTGTCGCCATACATCGTCGAGAACTATGAAATATCGCCTGCCCTGGAGGTGTTCGTGAAGCCTTTTTTTGAGGCCATTCTCGGACATTTTCTCCATAGTTTCGAGTACCTCCTTTGTCTCTTGGGGTTGTAGTAGCTGCTCCATCAACTCCCTGGTAACTTTTCTGAGATTGAATTCTTCAGAAACAACCACACAAGCACGGTGCTTGAATTTATCAACGACATCTGCACGGTTGTATAGTGCCCTGGCGAGAGTGGACTTTCCTATGCCACCCATTTCGGCGATGGTAGCAATGGAAATGCCTTCCCTCCCCTCCAAAATTGCCTTACGAAGCAGCAATTCCACATCTTCCTCTAAGCCCACCAAGCGTTTGTCTTTTTGCCAAGGAGACAACTGGCGATAAACTTGAAATGATCTCGTTCGAGGGGAGACCACACCATCATCAAGATTTCGAATTCCATACCTTTGGTGGCTATTTGTAGAAGAATTAGAGAGGAGGAAAAAGACATGAAGAAAGGGAAGCCTAGCTTTTGATTTCATCTGCAAAAGTTTATAAAAAGACATACAAACAAAAGAGTCAACACCAACTCCCCTTCAAAATCTGAAAACTTGAATCCGAACTTAAATAAAGCTACACCATACATTTTTACTAACTTTTTCAGATTCTAGAAACTTGTAGCAAAAAATACAAATATTATAAGAAATATCAAGACAATAGTGCTAAGTTGACAGCACTTAGCATCACAAACATAATCAGCAGCTTTCATCACTCCTCCTTGACGCAAGTGCTGCTAGAAACACCAAGCTTAGCTCTAAGAAATTCAAATCTTTGTTTCTGCAACGCTTTGGTGAAAATATCAGCAAGTTGATCTTCACCACAACAATGCAAAATTTGAACTTCATGACCTTTTTCAGCTTCTCTAATGGCATGATATTTGATCTTTATGCATTTAGTCTTTCCATGAAAGACTGGATTTTTTTATCATGGCCACTGCAGACTTGTTGTCACAAAAAATTTCAGTTGCTTTGCTTGGTTGAAATCCCAAATCAGTCAAGATTTTTCTCAACCATAAAGCTTGATTAACAGCACCTGAGGCAACAACATACTCTGCTTCAGCAGTTGATTGAGCCACAAAACCTTGCTTCTTTGTGCACCAACAAATAATTCCTGATCCGAGAGTGAAACAATATCCAAAGGTGCTTTTCATATCATCTTGTGACCCAACCCAATCACTATCTGTAAATCCCAACAATTTCATTGTTGTAGTTCTTTTATAAAACACACCATAGTTAATGGTGCTTCGAATGTATCTCAAAATTCTTTTAGCTGCCCTAAGGTGAGTTTCAGTTAGTGAATGCATAAACCTTGATAGCACACTTGTTGAGTAGATAATATCAGGCCTGGTGATTGATAGATACATCAAAGAACCAATCAAACTTCTATAAATTGAAGCATTAACTAAACCAGACCCATCATTCTTCAACAACTTTTCTCCTTGAATTGCAGGTGTGCTTACAGGTTTGCATTTCTCAAACCAAAACTTCTTTAGAATTCCAATAGCATATTGCTTCTGAGAAACAAAAATTCCCTGAGCAAATTGATTAACCTCCATTCCCAAGAAGTATGACATTTCACTAAGGTCATTCATTTCAAAGACCTTTTTCATTTGCTCTCTAAAGTTCGCAACAGACTTTAAGTTGTTGCCGGTCACCAAAAGATCATCAACATATATGGAAACTACAAGAAAATCATCTTTTGATGTTTGACATACAAGGTTACTTCATTGCAACTTCTGTTGAAACACAAATTTAACAAGTAGCTGTCAATTCTTGCATACCAGGCCCTAAGTGCTTGTTTTAGACTATATAGAGCTTTTCGTAATAGGTATACATGGTCACCAATTATTTCAAAGCCTTGAGGTTGTTCAACAAAAATTTGCTCATCAAGAAGACCATTAAGGAAGGTTGATTTTACATCTAATTGAAATACTTGCCATTCTTGATTTGCAGCGATTGCAAGTAGCAATCTAATAGTATCAAACCTTGCAACTGGTGTAAAGGTTTCAGAAAAATCAATGCCTTGTTGTCGAGCATATCCTTTGACAACCAACCTTGCTTTATGCTTGTTGATTGTACCATCAGAATTCAACTTGAGCTTGATAACCCACCTAGTTCCAATGACCTGCTGTTGTTCGGTCTGGGTACAAGTACCCATGCATTGTTCTTGTTGATCATATTGAACTCCTCCTCCATGGCAGCCTTCCATTCAAGAATTTGCAGTGCATCGTCAACACGTGTTGGCTCCAAAACAGCTATATTGCATCTGTTATATATATGTTGAATCGACCTTGTACCTCTTACAGCAAAATCATCATAATCAGCATCTAAATCTTCTTCTTTTGGAATCCTTTCTTGTTCTTGGACAATGTTTTCTTGATTATTCACTTGGGAAGAAATAAGAACAACCATTTGTTTCCAATCCCACGCAGCGTCTTCATCAAATTTGACACTTCTACTTACATAAATTTGTTGTGAATAGGATTTAAAATCCTATAACCTTTAGAAACACTGCTGTAGCCCACAAATATTCCAACTTCTACTTTTTTTATCAAGTTTATCCCTTTTGATGTCAGGGATATGATAGTAACAAATGCAACTGAATACTTTAAGATGTGTAACTGATGGTTTCATTCCGGTCCATGCCTCATAATGAGTCTTTCCTTCAACAGCTCTTGTTGGCAATCTATTCTAAAGATAAACATCTGTATTTACAGCTTCAGCCCATAGCACCTTAGGTAAACCTTTTTCAAATAGAAGGCATCTAGCCATGTTCATGATGGACCTATTTTTTCTTTCACTTAGACCATTTTGTTGTGGTGTCTAAGTGACAGTAAATTGATGATGAATACCTGCCTTCTAAAGAGATTCCTTAAACTGATTGGAAGTGAACTCACTTGCATTATCAGATCTCAAGATTTTAATCGATGAGCCCCATTGGTTTTCAACTATTGCTTTGAACCTTTGAAACACAACAAACACTTCAGATTTTTGCTTAAGAAAGTAAACCCAACAAAATCTTGTGAGATCATCAATAAATAAAAGAAAGTATTTGTTGCCACTACAATAAGGAATGCTCATAGGGTCACACACATCAGTATGTATTAGTTGGATTACACTCTTCAACCATTGTAGCAGCAAATAAATTCTCTTCATGATTATTGGCATTTTCAGTAACTTGTGCTGGTTGGGCTTGAGCTTGCCGACTTTGATTTGTTTTGCACACCTTATCTACATGACCAAACTCCTTGCAAATGTTGCATTGAACTCCTGGCCTATACCAACAGAAATTTTCTGTATGGTTGGTCTTTTTACAGTGAGGGCAAGGTGGATACTTAGATCTTCTAGGTCTCCATCGGTTGTGTTGTTGTTCCTTTTTCTCTTTGCTTTTTTTTCCAATTGATTACCTTCTTGATCCTCCATCATAATGAGCTTTCGACCTTTAAGCAGCCACAAGAGCAATTTCACTTGAGCTCTCTTCCTCTCTAAAAGCTTTCCTTTGCTCCACAACATGAAGAGTATTTGAGAGTTCCGTCATTGTGAGCCGAGACACATCCCAAATGTCTTCAATTGAGGAGATCTTTGCTTCAAACTTTTCTAGAAGTGTCACCATCACCTTCTCAACAATCCTTCTTTCTTCCATTGTTTCTCCCAACAACCTAATCTGATTAACAATTTTCATAATTCGATCAATATAATCTTTCACCTTTTCAGTCTCTTTCATTCTTAGCATTTCAAATTCTTTTATAAAATTCAGAATTTGCATTTGCCTTGTCTTGTCACTCCCTTGAAATTCTTGCTTTAGCTTATCCCAAGCTTCTTTGGAAGATTCATATGCCATAATCCTTGTAAAAATTGAATCTGAGACTGCAGCATGGATGAAAGATAAAGCTTTTGGACCTTTTGTCAACTCTTCTTCATAAATCCTGATTTGTTGAAGAGTTGGATTTTGTCCCAAAGGTGTTGGAGCTATGTCTTCCTCAACATATTTCCAAAGACCAAGGCCCCTTAAATATGCTTTCATCTTCACAGCCCATACTTGATAATTTTCACCATTAAAGATAGGGGGTGAAAGAGGAGTACTACTAGAAGCCATATGAAAGAGACTTGAACAGATTAAGTGCTTTAAGGATTTTAGGGTGGGTGAGCTTGTTGGTTTTCTCTCAAAAAAAAGTCCCTCAAAGATCACACATATTTTTTAGCTCTGATACCAATTGTAGAAGAATTAGAGAGAAGAAAAAAGACATGAAGAAAGGGAAGCCTAGCTTTTGATTTCATCTGCAAAAGTTTATAGAAAGACATACAAACAAAAGAGTCAACACCAACTCCCCCTCAAAATCTAAAAACTTGACTCCTAACTTAAATAAAGCTACACCATACATTTTTACTAACTTTTTCAGATTCTAGAAACTTATAGCAGAAAATACAAATATTATAAGAAATATCAAGACAATAGTGCTAAGTTGACAGCACTTAGCATCACAAACATAATCAACAACTTTCATCACTATGGTCGATGTCTTGGAGCCGAGCCCGGATGGACTCGATTTCCTCCATATGTACTTGAAAGTACTAACTTTTTTATTTTAACTTACAGGATATATATACAACCATTTAAATAATTAGAGAATTATAAACCACCGCATAAAAATTAAAATAGTATATAATTAATAACCACTAGATAAAACACTATATAAAAATATATGTATATATGGGATGCAGAAAATTATTGTAAAATAACAAGTATCAAATAAATCATTTTATAAAATCTATAACTCAGTGAATATATATATATATATATATATATATATTTATTTATAAAACTACATGATTAAATAAGTAATAATTTATGAGTTAATTGCACCAAACCCTGTGCTATTAGAAATGGGCAAAAAAAAATCCTGTGTAAATTTTATTAGCATAGAACACCCTGCGTAATTTTATATTTGCACACTCCCCCTTTTTTTTATGACTACCTTATTAACGCCCATAAATTCCTATTTTACCCCTATATTTATATTATCTCTTAACCAAAACTTCTATGTATATATATTATGAATATTAAAATATTTTTATAGTTTATAATATGTATTGTAAATTTTAACATGTATATATTGATATTAAGATACATTGCACACATGTATATTAGATAATATATATAAATTAATGTAGATATTATATATGTATATATATTGTTCTTTTGGCCATTTCAAACAACATAGGAGATTTGGTGCAATTAACTCAAAAATTTACGTTGCCGGACTAGTTAGTCAAATATATACAGGATACGTAATATTTGGCATTCAATAACTACATATATATTATAAATTATTTAAAGGGGGCGATTATTATTTTGTGCCAACTGGTAGGGGATTTAGTGTAATTTTTCCCTTCAAATGCAAGAGACAATGGTCACTTAGCGTTCACTGTTTAAATTTGGAGGGAAAAGTTCATGAAGGACACAAATTGATACTTTTTCTGAAATATGGGAATAAATATGATACAAACCAATTAAATGAGACCAAAATTGAAAAATATCCAACTTATGAAAACAAAAATGATAATATCCCTAGCCTAAACGAGTGTCTTGTGGGAATTGTGTAAATGATGCGCTTTAATTAAGTCCATCTCATATGTGATGATAGAGCAATATGGGACATGAGTGTTGGAAAAAAGCTTTAAAATTTCTTCAATTCTATTTCATTTCCAATAGATAATTACTTTTCAATTTAATTATGAATGTGCCTAATTATTTAGATTTATTAATCTTTCATAAGGGTCAATATTTTATTCTTCTATAAAGGGGTTGTAGATCATTTCACTGGCATATAGAAATAGCTCACTTTCTATTGAGATCGAGAATATATGAATATATATTTTATATTTCCATAAGATAATTTGAGTTTTGACAATGTAACTAACGATTGGGTCTTTGTTTTTTCGTGGTCGAACCAATGAGATGAGACCTTATTGTGTGGTAATGGGCTTTTATCTTGAAGTCATGATCAGCCGTAAGAACCAAGAGAGACAATTATGGTTTTAGAACAACGACAAGTGTGGTGACTCTCTATCATTCCAATTTTTTTCTTAATTCTAGAGTTTTATATAGTTGGTTTCTTATTTTATATCTTATGATAAATTATTAAACGAATTATTGAGATTACTTTATAAAATTGATTATAATCACAATTCACACAATATCCACCACAAGGATTACTCTCAAGATTGGCTATTCCAGCTAGCTGGACAATATTCTAGCTTCAATGCACAGGATCTATACTTCTTGGCCGGAAAAGAATCAAGAGATTACATCCCTTTGAACTAAAAGTTGATGAAATTCAAATCCTTTTTATAAACTCAACTTCATAGAAATAATTGAACTTATATACTATTGTCAAAATAAAATAAAGATACAATAAAAATAGAAAAACATACTTGAGACAGAGGATGGAATGAAATTATTTTTTTCTTTAAGGTCCAGCGTTTGAATCCTGAAATTATTAATAAAGTAATTGAATTGGGAGGGTCATTCCCATAATAGGCCTCTACAGTATCCGAATCCAAATTTGTTGGCCAATGGATCGGAACCGGATGACTAAAACTGAATATATATAAATTAGTTGTCACATCAATTTCTTTTTAACTTATTCCAAAAGTTGGATGTAAACTAATACTTTTCTTTCTTGTTTAAAGATTATTAGTTTCTTTGCGTCACTTGTTGCGTATAAAACAACAAACAGAGGTAGCAAGCTTCAGACTTGCACAAGGTCGAAGGTATCCGGTTGTAATAAAAAATAAATAAATTATATAACAAAACATAAATATTTGCAAAGACACCCACACCCCCCAGGATTTTACACTAAACATTCTAGATCACACACACATTAATTGGTTTTCATTTATAAAGCTTAGCTACAAGTCTTTATAAATCTTTGCCTATTATAATGAGCTCGTCCAGGGGTAGATGCCCGAAAATCCACGATAACGTTAGATAGACGGGATTCTCCAGCTTAGCCAATGAAGTATGGTTTATTTGGCGCTAATTAGTGATCAAATCACCACATTACAAAGTAAATAATTGAGAGATCACTCACTACAAGTGGATCTTGTACCACATTTAATTTTTTAGCGCCGCTCCCATAATTTATTCTGATATTCCGTAGTGTAATGAAAATTCGTTTTAGTTCAAAGTTCAACATAATTCACTAAAATACTTTTTGGGAACTGTCATAATAATTAGTACATAACTGAGATACTTTCCAAAGAAGATCATATTTTATGTACTAATTAAATTAAGTTTATTTTTAGTGGTGTAACTTTACATGTTATATTGTTAGTTTGTCGAAGCCTAACCATCATTGACATGTTTGTAGAAGGAGTCCGTATTACTTTTGAATCCTGAATATAGAAAAAGAAACAGAAAATAAAATAGTTCCTTCATATAATTATATACTTAATTTTTTAATATTTTCTTTGCCGTCATTCTACCTAAATTCAAAGTCCATAATCAGCTCTATGTTCAATATCTGGACAGTCGATTTTGGTGTAGAAACGTAAAAGGAAAAATGAAAAGGACCAAAAAAAAATAAAGTATTGAGACAATCTATTAATTAACCACTAAAATTGAACAATATATTTTACATAAAAATGCGTGTAAATAAAATCGACACAATTTTATATTGCCTTAATTAGTTTTAATATTGTATGGGCTTTTCTCACTTAACTACTAAATTTGACCAAAATATTATTGCCACCTTATCAAACAATTATGAGCTCATCATGATCTGATTAAAGTTATACATCTTGAAAAATGTTAGGCCTTATTCTCCGGACAGAATCATAATTTTCTTGGAACAAAATAAGCTCAAAGAGTTTATAATTATATGATTTAATTTTTGATTTATGATTCTGATTATTGTGTATTAGCTTTTGATTTTTTAAGCATCTTTTGTTTTCCAGTAAATCTGACTAAAGTTTAATCAAACATCAATTCACAAGAAAACATTAATCTGGATGGAAAAAAACTTAAACTTTAACCTGGGATGTGCTTAAAAAAACATAAATTTCATAAGAATGTACACAGCACTCAAAAAGAAAAGTAGTAGAGTAATAAAATATTCGAAGAAATCAGAACCCCCACCCCCGGGGGGGTGGGGGTGGGAAGGGAAAAATAAAACTGTTTCAACAAGTATCATTTACCCAAAAAAACTGTCTTTAGAACCAATCAGATCTACATATGGTATGTTGGAGAAGTCTTCACCTCGGAGCTTAGATACAATTTCTGAAGTTGTCACAATTTTCAACTCTTGCAAATTACTCATCACTCTCACCTCTTCTGGGAGGCTATCCAGCTTTCTGCAATTGGAGATTTCCATTCGTTTGAGCTCTGGCATCGCACCTTTTTCAATTCTTATGTTTCTGAGTTTTGCCAGCAACTGGAGAAAGAGGACTTTGAGCCTGGGGAACCCATCATGTGAGATCGCCATTTCTTCACCATCATATGCATTTGCACACAATTTGAGGTACAATAACTTTGGCAGCTTCTCCAGTACTCCCATTGGGTCTTCTTTGAGCTTAGTGAAAGACAAAGTCAAGAAAGAAAGGTTCGGAGGGAAATTACTCACATTGGGAATATTCGATATCAGCCCGCACAGTCGGAGTCGAGTGATACCCTTAAATGAAACAAGGCTGTCCAAGGATGATAATAAAGGCCTACCCACGTAGTTCCAATCTAATATCAGACAAACAAGGCTCTCCATCATTGCCAATGCAGTCCATAAGCTACTTTCATTTGTGTCTCTACACAGTTTTATGCCCAATTTGCGAAGACTAGTCATTTCTGTTGGATGTGCAAGCAACAAGATATCAGGATTGATGTACATCAGTGTTTGAAGATTCTTTAGAGTATCTATTCTCATACGCCCATCCGCCTTATCAGAAAAAGACACGTAAAGGTGACGCAGACTATCCATTTTCCATACAACATCTGGCACTTCACTTAAATGGGTGTCTCTAATATCCAGAACCTCAAGGTTTTTAAGACAACCCAATGACTTTGGGAGCTTTTTCAAGTGATTGCCTCTTAATCCCAAATATCTTAATCCAGTCAGAGTGCCGATTGAGTCGGGCAACTTTTTCAGGCCCAAACCCTCAAAATCCAGTACCCTAAGGAGTCCAAAACTCTTCAAATTAAAATCAATTTTAGTACCGATGATTTGCAGTGACAGAGAACTGCTAAAAAATTCAAAAATATTAACTGCCCTGCTGGCTCTGTGGCAGAAAAGAGTGCGAATATGTTTAGTATTTGAAGCACACATGGAGTACCTCTCAGTCTCGCTAAAGTAGACGGCACGATGGCGTGATTTTCGGTTCGAGGACTGAGAACTAATCCCCTGTTCCCTTAGGACCTCAAAATTTATTTCCTCTTTTGCTTTCCTAATGGATAGGTCGCGGAGAAGATCGTGAAGTTGACAATTTTTAATTCGACCATCTATGGCCAATTCCTTCACTTGAACCATGTTTCGGTTGATTAGCTCGTCCAAATATCTTCTGGCTATTTCCTCCATCGTTTCTTGATCATCTCCTTCTTCCTGGGATATCAAGCCTTCTGCAATCCAGACATGTACCAATTTCTTTGCCTGAATAACAGCATCTTCTTCGAAGAAGCCAAAACATAAGAAACAAGCCTTGAGATGTGGAGGCAAATCGTGGTAACTCAATGCCAAAATTGCTGATACACGATTTTCACTCCTTCCCAAATGAAAGTCCACTCCTTTTAGAATGCCCTTCCATCCGCTCTCGGATTGTCCTTTCTCTCGCAGTAGGCCTCCCACCACCGTGATCGCTAATGGTAGACCACTACACTTTTCCACTATCTCTCTCCCGATTTCCTCCAATTCCGGAGGACATTTGCCATCTGTATTGTCAAGGAGCGCCTTGTTCAAGAATAATTGCCAACTCTTATCGGGGTCTAAAATTTTCATCACATGAACATACTGCGCATCCTTTGAAACGTTTGTATTGCGACTTGTAACCAACAATCTACTTGCTTTATCTATCAACATTAAAAAAAAAAAGTGTCAGGAAATCTGATATTATTCCTCATAGCCTACAACATCTAATTTGCACTACTAACTGTCTCAAGTGTCGGTCCAAGTTTCCAAATCTACAACATTAAAGAATGATTGGCTAAACTTAGGGTCACATAAAATGGAGGTTGCAACAGGATATTGTTCATGTAAGATCATACCTCAGCCCTTGTAGCTAGATTGATTTGTAATTACTATATAATATATACATACCATAATTATTATTGGGATTAACATGTAATGAACTGAAGATTAACTTACAAAAACATTTTCATTCTATAAATTTATAATTTGTTAAAGTTTCGAAAATAATGTTCTTGTGATCCAAAACTCAATTAAAAATAATATCTTAGTATAATAATATCTTTTATTTTATTTAAACATGATATATTTTGAATATAAAATATTTCCTCCATATGTACTTGAAAAGTACTAACTATTTTATTTTTATTTACAGGATACAACCATTTAAATAATCAAACAATAAAAGTCACCACGTAAAAATTAAAATAGTCTATAACCACCAAATAACACACTTCATAAAAATATTATAAGAAATTACTGAAAAATAACGAGTATCAAATAAATCATATTATAAAATCTATAACTGGGCATATGTACACGTTTATAGAACCATATGATTAGATAAGAAATAATTTATCTTGCCAGGCTAGTTAGTCAAATATACACATATGCATAATATTCGGCATTTAATATTCAGCATTTACATATACTTTTGTAAAGTATTACAAACCTTTTATTTATAAATATTAAAAATAATGCATATAATCAATAATATATATTGTATCTATATATAATTCATGTATTATACGATTCTAACTAACAACCAATTGCCACTTAATTTTAGACAACAGATCTGAATTGCCACGTAAAATCAGTGTATTAATCAATAAGAACTAAAGAAAACTGAAAAATATGTGTGCACATGAAACCCCTTGAAAATTAAAATTTGTGATACAAAATATATGAAATTAAATTTCTAATTTATAAAACTCGTTTCATCATTTTTTTTTAATTTCTGAAAAATCCCATCAGTTACCGCGTTATTGGTTAAGATTGCCCGCGAATTACTTTTATTTATTTTTTAATAAATAGTAAATTAATTTTCTTTACCTGCATCAATTAACAAGTAGAAAGATATTTTAAGCAAAATTAACTTATAAAATACTTCAATCTTCTTGTTTATTTCATTTAATTAAAATCTTCTTGTTTAGTTCATTTAATTTGACAGAATTAAAAGAAATTTCAATTATTATTTGGATATCTTAAAATTCAAAAAAATCTTTTTCATAATTTATATATCTTAAATTCAGTGTTAGTATAGTAATATAATAAACCTGTTTGTACATATAATAATAGGGTTAATTACATCTACTACTCCTCTAAAGATACGAAACTACAGTTAGTCCCCCAAAAATTTTCAATATTACCAATACATACCCTGATAAATTCAAAAATTACAAATACCCCCCTGATCAGCCGGTTGCCGGTTACTTTTTCATGAACTTCCGGTTTTATCCCTAATTTTTAACTTATGATAATTACATCTACTACCCCTCATAAAATTGAAAACTACAATTGGTCCCCAAAAACTTTTAATATTACCAAAACATACCCTGAGAAATTTAAAAATTACCAATACCCCCCTGAGCAGCCGATTTTCGATCATTTTTTCATGAACTTTAGGTCTTACCCCTAATTTTTCACCTTAAAAAAATAAAAAAATAAATTGAAAAATAAATGCTTGTAAAGACCAACAAAACCTGCGACAATTGAACCATCACGATCTCAACTTTCCAATGATGCCTTAGTCAATATCATCAGACTTCGTTTAACCCGTGATCAAAGAGAGTCAAATTTTAAATTTCACAACACTTGCTCTGATTCCTACATTTATTGCAAATGTTGAAGCCCCATCAAAAAAATCACTCCTTTCTTCCCCCAAAATCACATCTGACGCCTCTCCTTCTTTTCTTTTCCCGTTTCTTCTCCCCGGTGGCCGTACTCTCGCCAACAATCAATTTTCTCACCACTACAAACCACACTTCCACCACCATCATAGCTATCTCCAAGCACCATCAATTCATTGCATGTGCACGGTACACTGTGTTTTTAAAATAAAGAGGTTGTCCTTTATTTGTACACTGCATATTTATTTATATATATGAAATTTTTAAATATTTAAGTATGTATATTTTAATATTTTAATTTAAGTATTTATGTCTAGGGATAATTACATTTACTACCCCTCTGAAGATTGAAAACTATAATTGGTCCCCCAAAACTTTTCAATATTACGAAGACATATCCTGAGGAATTTCAAAATTACCAATACCACCCCTACAATTTAGGTATATTACAAAGGACAAGCATAGAAAAAAATATATGAAAATTAGAGTAAGGGTACATTCGGGTTTTCATTAAGAATTTTGCTGACGTCAGCTACTTTTGACCGGCAACCGGCTGATCAGAGGGGGTATTTGTAATTTTTGAATTTATCAGGGTATGTGTTGGTAATATTGAAAATTTTGGGGGACCAACTGTAGTTTCGTATCTTTAGAGGGGTAGTAGATGTAATTAATCCTATAATTAATATAATAAACCTGTTTGTACATATAATGTGTAGTATAATAATATAATAAACCTGTTCGTACATATAACCCGTCTAGCATACCTAAATAATACGTAACAAATCAAAAAAAAATACAGACGATCAAGATTAAAATATTATGTATCTAATAGTTGTAACTAAAAATGACTAACCTTATCAGTTAATCCATAACTCAAGGTAGAATTTCCCATTATAGAATAATTAAAGTTTATAAAAAATGATTTGGAATAAAAGAGAAGAAAAGCTATATATTTGGAATTTACCTTGTTCATCTGGAAAAGCAGCTGCGAGAGATTCCCAATCTTCTTGCTGCCACACATCATCAAGAACTATGAAATATTGTTTGCCATTTAGGCGCTCGTGAAGCTTTCTTTTGAGGCCTTCCTCAGACATCTCCATAATGTTTGTCTCTTGGGGCCCAGGTAGCTGCTCCATCAACTCCTTGATAACTTTCCTGAGATTGAATTCTTCGGAAACAACCACCCAAGCACGGCACTCGAATTTATTAGCGAGGTCAGCATGGTTGTACAGTGCCCTGGCGAGAGTGGACTTCCCTATGCCACCCATTCCGGTGATGGTGGCAATGGAAAGGCCTTCCCTCCCCTCCAAAATTGCCTTACGAAGCAGCAATTCCACGTCTTCCTCCAAGCCCACCAAGTGTTTGTCTCTTTGCCAAGGAGACAACTGGCGATGAACTTGAAATGATCTCGTTCGAGGGGAGCCCACACCATCATCAAGATTTTGAATTCCATACCTTTGGCGGCTATTGTCGATGTCTTGGAGCCGAGCCCTAATGGACTCGATCTCTTGCCCGAGTTTGTCCAGGTGGTGCACATGCTTAGGAAAGCAAGCACACTTCTCCAGCAGCCCCCTGCTCCTTGTAGGTGTTTGGACTTTGAGAATGAAGGTCTCGATCACATCTTCGGCATCGTGAGCCAAATCTCTGATGTCGGATACCCATTTGCGTATCCTCTCATCGTTGCTTTGCTTTTCAGCCGCATCTTTCAGGAAACATCGCATCCTTTCAAGCTCGCCTTTCAACCATTCGACCTGGTCCTTGACGCCTCGTAGGAACTCCACCTTCTGGATCAGCAAGTTGCCCAACTTTTCCACAACAAACGAGATTGCTGCCTCTGCCATAACTCACAAGTCACTCTGCTAACCTTTCTCTCTCTCTCTCTCTCTCTCTCTCTCTCTCTGTTTCTTTTTGGGATTTGTTGAGGAAACTAAAACCAGTTTATTATAATTTATATGTATAAAATAATGTGAACTATAAGTTTGTTAGTGTAATTGATTCAAGCAAAGTACCTTACTGAGGTGCCTTTCTTTGCATCCAAGGCGAGTTAAAGGATCAATACAAGGATGACTTCAATGCGGGTTAATTATGCTTCCAGTTTTACATAAAAAAAAATTTTGTTCTCTCTCTCTCTCTCTTTATAATTGTTTCTTTTTGGGATTTGTCGAGCAAACTGAAACCAGTTTATTATAATTTATACAGGTATAAAATAATGTGAACTATAAGTTTGTTAGTGTAATTGATTCAAGCAATGTATCTTACCGAGGTGCCTTTCTTTGCATCCAAGGTGAGTTAAAGGATCAATACGAGGATAACTTCAATGCGGGTTAATTATGATTCCGGTTTTACATCACAAGTGTTTTATTCTCTCTCTCTCTCTCTCCATATATATATATATATATATATATTTGATGTTATAATTCTTTTACAAGTGAAATTGAATATTTCTAGAAATATTAAGAATCTAATCTAAATTATCAGTTTGTATTACAATTCATTCAAGAAATTTGTCTTTGCAGCCACGGTGCCTTAAAAGGATCTAAATGAGGATAACTTAAAAGGGGTTAATTATGATTCCAGTTTAAAGCTGAAAGGCTGTATAATATATAGGATAACTTATACGTTTCTTAGATATGATTTGAAAATTTAGAGTCAAAAGATATTATGAAAGGATAATTTGAATGTTGGATATTAGTGATAGATTCTGGTTTATAATTAGAAGGCTTTATGCATATTGACTAAGTTGAACCATGGTTAGTGATGATTTCACTTTATAATTAAAGATTTTATGCCATTGGTTATATTTAGTAAGTGATGATATATTTAATTTTTTATTTTAAATATTGTAACTGGCCAACTTTCACTTCTCTTTTTCCTCCTAATAGTCACTAATAGCATATAGCCATCTGTCTTATTTGAAATTAACAAAAATAAATTTTATATTGTTTTAATTAGCATAAAAGAATTTATAAAAAAATAATAATGAAGTGTCTCACCACTCCTTCGTACGTGATTTAATAAGAAAATAATAAGTGGAGTAATTTATCATTATTCAATTTATGAACTAAAAACCTTGGCTAAAAATTCATGAGTTGAAGAATATAAGCCAGCTTCAAATATATCTAATTTAACGTTAACTGTATTTCAAATAATATAAAAACATTATGAAAGATTAATTTATAACATTTTCTTATGTCAACTATACTTAAGCTGGGCATGATATATATTTATACGTAAGCTCGAGCTAGTCTAGTCAATGCAAGGCTCACGTTCAATTCCTTTTTCAAGATCATGTACATCGATCTGCTCCTCAATCTAGGGACTAAAGCTAGAGTCAAAATCGTTTACTACGGATTCATCTTCAATTGCTATTAGTTCTGTGCCTAATCTAAGTTTCTGAAGTCTCATGTCTGGAACATGCGAGAGCTCCGCTTTCTAAGAAATGAATATAAGTTTGGATTAACCGAAAAAGACGTCTTACAATAAATCTTTTTTTACCTTATAATTTATACAATTTAATTAATTGTTTTAATTTAATGCAATATATAATTTTTTTTTCTAAAATATTACTCCCAGTAAAAATAATTCTCAAATTGTTAACCCCCCAAAAGTATTTCTCGTATGGTTACTCATATTTCTACATACATTACCACGTAGGAAAAACAATTTATTACTGGTTTTTTTGTTTTTCTTTTTTTTTTCTACTCTGTACGCCCATAAGAATTTACCTATTGTAATTTTTTATTTCTTTTTCAGTACCATATAGACTAATTAATAGGATTTTATATCTGCTTGCTTCCCACAATTTTCTATAAATGAGTAGTATATTATTTTCAAATTTTAATTATTTTTTAATCAATAATCCACACTTTGAATATTGGTGAGGTAAGAATTTTTTTTTAAAATTTTTTATTTTTATCATGAATTTAATATACAAGTGACTATAGAAGATTCTGATTGACTTTTTAAAGTTTCTATGATTCAAATTCACTACATAAATATAGTTAATATTTTTTATTGGTATTTAAAATTTATTTTTTAATTTATTTGATTTTTCAATAAAATGATTCCCCGTTAGAGATCAATGTATTATTCACTCTTTTTTAATCTTCTTCCCATTTTTGCTATTAGAGAAAGCCAAAAGGCGAAAACAACTCTTTGTGGACAATAATCTCATTTTCCAGCAATAACAATTTAAATTTAAATCTAAGATGTTTATAATTATAAAAAAATTCTAAAGACCTAAAACAATAATTATGCTATAAATATAACACAATTAATTAATAAACACATGTGAGCCTATTAACTAGAAAAACATTAAAAGAATCCCAACTAATAATTGTTTGCCCACATAAAAATACATGAGAAACTATAAATGATAATATGGGAAATAACACAAGAATTTGATAATTATTTTTTAGTAGAGTCATTAATATTTTGAAGAGGGGAAAAAAAACAACAACATTTGTCTATAATACGCAGAGTAAATTGAATTTTTTTTTCCTTTTTTATATTATTCAAGCGTAGGATGGGGTTGCTACCCAATTAGATAATACCCGAGCGGTGTTTTTAACCGTTGGATTAAGTATAATGATGCCATAATTCTAATTTTTTTTAACACTTTTTGATATCATCGTATGCAAATCCAATGACTTATGTGAGTTAGGTGATGTAACCAATTGGGTCGCATGACAATTTCCCATTTCCCCTTCCCCTTAATGAAGATATGTTCAACACTTTTTTGTTTTTTTTTGTGACATAAAAACATGATTCTGTTAGTATTGAGCATATAATTTGTTTGCAGGTCGGATTCGATATTTTAGCAATATTAATGTTTTGTCATGAGTCATCAATGTGAACATTTCTCTAATGAAGAAAATGATTACATACTCCTTTTTGCTACTCAATTCAATAATAAGGGCTGATATTATGTTAATTCGTCTCCATTTTCTCGAAAATACTCCTCAAGCAAGGGAACCAATAAATCAATCGTGGAGATTGCATTCAATTTTAAACAAAATTGTACCTACTTTTGAATTTGTATAGTTGGAAAGTTTAGTTATTCTGTTAATTCATATAATATATATACAACTCGCCCCATCCTATAGTGCTAGTTTAATGACAGAAAGATCGTCACTGTAATTTAGTTACAAAATTTCCATTGTCATTAAGTTATCACTATAAAGGTGTTATTGATTGTCAATGAAGACAGTTTAAATACAAATTTTGTCGATATTTGTTTGTAACAAAATAAAATCTTGTCACCTAATGCATATTATTACTGATATTATTATTGACAATTTTTTTAATATCATTTGATACGTTGTTACTATTTTTTTTTTTCTCGCAATGACATAAATCTATGTTCTAGATAAATAAGTAAAGCATAGAAGCATCATCATTTGGAGATCTTTTCTATTTTGACCAAAAGAAATTGGTGGATTACTGATTCGGATATTTGAAGGAGGTAAGAATAAAATGAGGCTTTATTTATTTATTGTGTGTTTTGTTGTGCTATTTTGTGAGGTATTTATACAGTTTTCACATTGTCTTACAGACATTCGATAAAAAGTTACAGGAATGTGTGGATGCGAGAGGCTCTTGAGAAAAGAATTTCTAAGTTATATGTATGATTTAAGGTGTTTAAGAATGTTGGCTTGTGTAGCCTTCTCCATAATAAGGCTATTATGTTCAACAAAGCCTGTAACTACTATACTACTATTTGTTCTAGGTTTCTATCAATTTGTCGGTATTCTAATTTGTCAACTCACCAAGTGTTAATATTATATTAAATATAAATAAAACTAAAATTTGTTAAAAAATAAATTGAAAAAACTATATTTTAGTAAATGTAAATTAAGAGAAGTTATTAAATGATAATTTGTTACCATTGCTCGGGTTCACTTTCCGTACATTGTTTGGTTAAAAATAATTTTAAATACTTCTTTCTCTATATATGTAAGCAAATAATAACTTAATAATTTATCCAATTTGATTCCTCAATGAATTTATTTTCATGAGGTTGACAAAAGCGTTGCATTAAACTCATATCTTGAAAAAAATTATTTCACAATTGGAAGACAATAGTTATTTAATAATTTATAAATGATACTTACCTATCAGTAATAGTTGTTGATATTGATTGATGTTTGAGGATGTAATTGATAATAATTGATAATAATTTAATGATAATATAAATGATCTACTCGAAAATTAGTTTTGTATGCTATTGTGAAGGGACAAAATATATTCAAATTATGAACTGAAAAACTAAATTTACAAAAACACATATTTTTCAAAGTATTTGAATCCGATAAAACACTCAACTCAAACTTAACTCCGGTTTGCTTATACATTGTTTGGTTCGACTCTGATTCGTTTACATTGTTTGATTCGTTTACACCCCTATTCAGGTGTAAAAGCTTTTAGAGTCAAACTAGCTAAGTCGTAAACGAATAAATGATCTTACAAATCTCTTAATGTACAATCTGTTTAACTTGCTTTAGCTTCATTCATTGTACATCATCTTCCTTAGCACAATTCATCGGCAAACTTTTCTCATTTCAAACTCATGCAGCACAAGGTGGAACCACGTATCTGGAGAAGAACCCCAGCATTTTCTTCTGCAAAACAAAATAAATAAATAAAAAGTTTGATCTATCTTTCATACGATAACATCGATTCTTGCATTGTGTTTGGCCCATGAATTTTAACAAGGAAAATACGAGGAAATTAAATAAATTTCGGCACTTTAAATTATAGTACCATACGCTTTATTTATTTCAATCCTTTTTCGTTTCTCTTCTAATTTTCCTCACCCAAATTTAAGGTCCAAATATAACATTAATCTCGGTTAGGAAGCGCTGACCCGAAAATGATCTTTGAGTTAATTACTCCTAGACCCCTTCCAATACAACATACTTACCAATTGCCCCTCGAAATTTCAAGATAAAGGGCACTTACTCGCTTTGAGTTTTTGAGTAGCTCAGAAGGGATCTTGTGGAGATCTTCATCGACCGGTTTGACATTAAACGAGGATTTCTAAGGAATGAGGTTTGCGGGCTTGTTACTATGTTTCGGATAGTGTTTCTGAGCCAAGGGCTGGTGATTTCTTGATTGATCCATTAAGTCGCGAACCTTAACTTGCTACCACTGCTCACCGGGTTGTGGATAGCCGTTGTTAACTCCCTTCGTCTGCATCATAAAGTAACCATATAGACAATGTAAGCGAAAACGAGTAAAGGTACAATTGCATTTGGTAGGGACAACTTTACACCTGAGTGATCTTATTAGACTTAAACTTGGATTTAGTTGGTGTAGGTTCATGATTCGCCAGAACCCCACTAGAACGGAACCGGAACGCCAGCCTCCGTTCTTGTGTTTGTCGCGGGCGGAGGTGTTGCGGTGTTATAATGCCCGTTCCGCCGTTCTTTTGCTACGTTGCGGCAATGGAATGCACTGAACGGCCGGAACAGAACGTTGTGACGGTCAGAACGGTCGGAACACTGACTCCAACCCAGAAACATAGCATTCCGACCAAAATGGAGATGAAAACAGAGATGAAATTGGGATGGAGAAATAAGACGAAGTTGAGGACCAATCACCGTCGTTGAGGAGCATCCTAGAGGCGTTGGTGTCGGGGTCAGATTCGGATGGCGGCAGGCATTGAGGTGAATAACCCCATAACTCTGTAAAACCCAGTAGAGTGCAAAGAAAAAGAAAAAGATGGTTTTCTATTTTAATTAATTAATGAATTTTGTAACTAATTAGTTTTCATAATTTTTGATACTATTTGATTTATTTAAATATTTTTAATTATATAATACGTTTCTCTTTTCATTAATTAGTAACTTTTGTTACTACTTAGTTCCCATATTTTTTAGGTACTAATTTGGGTTGTTTCAATATTGTTAATTTCACGGTCGAATTGGCCAGCGGTAAGCTTGGGGTGGTTGTGCACTTCCCTGGCAAGAGTTGACTTTCCTATGTCAGCTCAAAAAACCAAAAAAAAAAAAAAAAAAATTCTCCCAAAATTTTTTTTTCAAACAATTTGTTACCTATCGAATATTAAAAGATAAAATTATATCAATATATTCATTTTTTAATATTATATTTCTAATATCTCAAAAATATTTATTTACAAGAAATTAATTTTACTTTATTTTTTCCAATCATCATTGCACTTTAAAAACCATATAAGTTGTAATTTTTACAAATCAAAATTATAACTTACAAGCTCCAAAAATATTTTATAAGCTACATGGTCTTATTTTATCTAAATATTTTAGAAACTTATTTTTAAAATAAAATGCAGGAGCTTATAAGCTCCAAAAATATTTTGTAAGATCTACGAGCTTATAAACTCTTTAAAATAAGCATAACCAAACACTCTCTTAGTTATACTTAACAACATTAAGTAAAAAAAAAAAAAGACTTTGCTTGCTGAAATTTACACTTATTTGATTACACAGAACTTATTCTTAACTTTTTATCAATATATTTAATTTCTAGAAGTGTGACACTCTTTCTCTAAATTTTTAATGATAAAAAAAATGGATCATTAATAATTAACTTCATATGAAGTTTATTTATGACATCTAATAAATAGCAAAGTTTTGATTAGTCACGTCAGATTATTAAGTGCGAAGATATAATTTCTTAACATTTTAACTTTAATATTATTCGAAATGTATTGATAAAAGGGGTAAAATTGAATACTAATTCCACTGTCATAAATTTTTGAGGCAAAGTGGCAACAACCACATGATTTAAGGGAGCAGAGTGATATTTACTCTTTTATTTTAGTTGAGGGATTTTAAGGATCAAACAATTTATTATTTATTTGCTTATTATTTTGAAATGCTGTTGTAATTTTGATCCACTAATGCATTGTGATCATTAAACCCGGCAACTCAATTAATATCAACTTTTGTATTCTAATTACCTGATTGAACTGATTAAATTATAACAATAAATTTGACCAAAGCCTAATCAAATAGAAATTCATGAGAATTTACATAGCCCATAAATGTTCAGACTATTCAAAAGAAAGGCACAAATGCGAAAAAATAATGGAACAAAACCAAAAAAACAAGGTAAAAAAATATATTCAGCAAAAAAAATTCAGAGAATGCACCATTAATTCTCCACAAAAATGATTCACCAATCATATCTAAGGCTTATTAGATGCTACCTAGTTGGGTTCCAACTGATGTTTTCAATTATTGGATTAAGCACGATGATGCAATAATTTTATTTTTTAACACTTTTTGACATTATCATATTCAAAATTAATGGCTAAAAAATACCAGTTGGATTGCATGAACAATTCTTAGATCTAAATGTGGCATATGTGAAATGATTTTATTTGCCTACTATTTGAATGAATTTATGTAGAATAATTTATTTATTGTTAAAATTATTTACAATGTCTCTGTAATGTTTCTTTTGTAATTTTTTTTTTTGTGTGTGAAAATGGATTTTTTTTTTTGTGTGGGAAAATCATTTCACATATATCACCATAATACATTTAATAAAATTAACTACAAAAATAAAATACATTACTACAAAAATAAAATACATAACAATAATCATAATATTTTTATTTACACTTCGTAATTTTTCTTACTACAAAAAAAGTTGATTTTTTGAAAAGAAAAAAACACATTAGGTAATAAACATTACAAAGAATATGCAAATAATTTACAATAAATAAATTATTCTAAATAAATTAATTCATATAGTATGCAAATAAAATCATTTCACATATATCATCATATTACATTTAACAAAATGTTTGTTGACTTCTTATATACATATATATATATATATATATATATTTTGTGTGTGTGTGTGAAAATGGAATTTTTTTTGTGTGGGAAAATCATTTCACATATATCACCATAATACATTTAATAAAATTAACTAAAAAAATAAAATACATTACTACAAAAATAAAATACATAACAATCATCATAATATTTTTATTTACACTTCGTAATTTTTCTTACTACAAAAAAAAATTACTAAACAATAAAAAAATTGATTTTTTCAAAAAAAAACACATTAGGTAATAAACATTACAAAGAATATGCAAATAATTTACAATAAATAAATTATTCTAAATAAATTAATTCATATAGTATGCAAATAAAATCATTTCACATATATCATCATAATACATTTAACAAAATGGTTGTTGACTTCTTATATACATATATATATATATATATATATATATTGTGTGTGTGTGTGAAAATGGAATTTTTTTTGTGTGGGAAAATCATTTCACATATATCACCATAATACATTTAATAAAATTAACTACAAAAATAAAATACATTACTACAAAAATAAAATACATAACAATCATCATAATATTTTTATTTACACTTTGTAGTTTTTCTTACTACAAAAAAATTACTAAACAATAAAAAAATAGATTTTTTCAAAAACAAAAACACATTAGGTAATAAACATTACAAAGAATATGCAAATAATTTACAATAAATAAATTATTCTAAATAAATTAATTCATATAGTATGCAAATAAAATCATTTCACATATATCATCACAATACATTTAACAAAATGGTTGTTGACTTCTTATATATATATATATATATATTGTGTGTGTGTGTGTGTGTGAAAATGGATTTTTTTTTTTTTTTGTGTGGGAAAATCATTTCACATATATCACCATAATACATTTAATAAAATTAACTACAAAAATAAAATACATTACTACAAAAATAAAATACATAACAATCATCATAATATTTTTATTTACACTTCGTAATTTTTCTTACTACAAAAAAAAATTACTAAACAATAAAAAAATTGATTTTTTCAAAAAAAAATCACATTAGGTAAAAAACATTACAAAGAATATGCAAATAATTTATAATAAATAAATTATTCTAAATAAATTAATTCATATAGCATGCAAAAAAAATCATATCACATATATCATCATAATACATTTAACAAAATGGTTGTTGACTTCTAATATATACATCTATATATATTTTCAAAAATAAGTAAATTGAATTTTTTAACAGAAGTTATATATATTTCAGTAGAAATATTGGAACTAATATATATAGGAAGTGAATTTATATATATACACACATTTAACTAATATTTTAATGAAGTCGACAACGGTGATGTCGATTCCAGTAGAAGTCAACACCCACGTTGTCGACTTAGGTTACTTTTACGACTAATCAAAATTTTGGATTATAATATTAAATCAAACACTTTTTTATGTTAAAATTAAAAAAAGTCCTTGTTAATGGAGTTATTGATAAATGGGTCTGGTTAGTGAGAATTCATATTTATGTTATTTTCTATTTTTAGGCGGTTAGTGGAGTCATGGATAAATGAATCCGATTAGTGGTATGGCTCATATTCCTATTTTGATGACCACTATCTTTATTTATAAACCTATATAAAGACCAAGTATTTTCTCAATTAATAGATTGGAATGCAATATATTCTCTCTATCTCTTGAGTGTTACAGATTTTATCTTCTTCTCTGTTTTATATTAAAGAGAGTAGAGGCCAATCGCTGGATTACAGAAAAGAGTTGCACTCTCATCATCATTCAGAAGACTTCAACGATGATATCAAGCGGCCCAGACCAGATTCAAGTTGAGATCGTAGTCGTCAAGATATCAATAGAAATGTCGAAAGGATCAGAGATGACAGAGTTGATTATTCTCAAGAGAGCGGATGCAGGTTAGAGAAAAGCAACTCGGTGGAGGCCTTTGGAGAAGGTTCTTAACGAAGGTCGTGCCATAGACGGAGCGAGATCATCCCAAAAGAAATAGAGATTAGCACGAGCAAAATTATCATAGAAGAAACAGGGATCATCAAATTTTGGTTGTATTTTCTCTCCTATGTCCTCTTTATGTTCTTTTTACCATCTTTCTCGACTTCGATCATCTTGCACTATTCCACTTTATTTGTTTATTTATTTACTGAGTGATTATAGTTTTATTTGGTCTTAGAATGGGTTTTGGATTGTGATTTTAAGACTCGGCATGGCTTTTGGTGGTCCTAATGGTCAAAGTGTGGCAAAAATTTTGTAACTTACATTATCAATTCAGAGACGTTTTTTGGATTTTCTTTTGTCTTCTATGCATTTTTTCAGACCAAATTTCTTTATAAGTCCATTATGGCAGCTAATATAATAGCTCCTTTTGATTTGAACATTTGTAAGTGATCAAAGTGAAATAGATGATGCAAAACTTATGCCTTTAATAGGAGTCGATAGATTGTAAACATATTTAATTTACTCGTTTATTATTCTTCTTTATAAGAATTTTACTTTCTTCTGAATTTTAATATTTTATTTTGTGGTTCATTACATATAATTCCTTTACATGTACTACACAGATTGTTATGGCTACAAGCCAATATGTTTATTATTCTTATATCTTTTTTATAAAATTCTTATATTTGATGGATTATTTTTAATCATTGATATTGACCATTTTTTTATCAAATAATTACATTAGTTAATTGGATTTGCAGTGATTAGCAGTGTTTTAAAAAGTATTTTTATTTGAAACTATTATGGATATTTTCTTAAAAAAAAGCCACTTTTAATTTTTTTTTCTAACTTTGACATTTTTAAAAAGCCCGAATCGCCATTTTTTTTAATTATAGTATTTTTTTCAAAAATAAGTGCTTCACATCTAAAAAAGATCATCCAAACGAACTATCAAGCATCGATCAATACACGTATCATATGTTAATAAATACAAAAGACGACGCAATATATTTATAGTAGAAAATTTGGATTGTTGGAAAGATTTAGAGATAGTAAAAAGTGTTCCTAATTGAATCTCATAATGCTATTATAATTGGAAAATTTATATGCATCCGGTTTGGACCTCACAGATGCACCAAACAATTTCGATTGTTCCAAATAAATTCACTTAAAAAATAAATATCAACATAGATAAAAACACAATTTGAAGTTTTTGATCTATATGTACAATCCAAACTCCGAATTCATACAAAAAAAATTTCTTTATAATTGTTACAATGACATTCATGATAATGCTTGAAAAGTGACATCATCACATTCACATAATCTATGCGAGCTAAAAAGTGAATATACCAACATATTGACGTGACCCATGCACAACTAGGCCCGAAGTCATTGAACGATCCCTATTTATGATGAGTATCAAACAATTTAGGTTATTATCAAATCAATGAAATAAAATTATCAATAAATAAATAAAAATCAATGGGATATGGTCCCTGGTCGCCTTTGAGGATTTTTTTTTTGTCTAAAATGAAAAAAGATTAATGGAGAATTGTATGTGATGATTCAGTTATTTCTAATTGAAATCTTTGTTGAAGATTCAAGTCCATTAATATCTCTTCAAAAATATTTTTCATTTCTCACATTTATAATTTCTAATCAAATAGATTTTTGAGAAGGAAACTATTATTAAAACTCTATATATTGTTTTTAACACGCCTCTTTTACTTTTTTTTTGAAGAATTTCTTTGCCGATTCCTTCTAGTCGAACCTCTCAGTCTGTCGTTATATCTTGAGAAGTAGAAAAAATTACAATCCCATCCGGCCTAACCAAAATATCTATTCAGGTTAAAATAGGATAAAATACAATTTAATTCCTCAACTGTATGTTAATTACGTCTCATTCACTTCCTAAACTACCAAATACAATACTAATCTCACTCAATTAATAATTAGATAAAAGTGTCCCTATACCATGTCTGGTTATATATGTTTTGCATTTAGGGTCGTAAAATCAATTCCAAATCCTTTACTAACTATAAAACCTATGGTTTTGGCTTCTTCGGCTATTTAGCCAACTCAGTACCCTTAAACTGTGTTAAACTGTCTCTAGGGCACGGTGGTGTGCTTGCTCTGTTAGGCATATTAGACAAAATTTATGAAGAAAACGAGTCTGTAGATTTAAAGGCTGGGGATGATGTAAATGTATGCTAGCATATGTATTCTCAAACTACATGGACTTGACACATTTACTCTCAAATTCAAACTTTTGTGAGAATTTTATTCGATTTTTTTAAATTTCATAATATTATATAAAGCACCCACTCTTTTAGTAACTGCTTTTGATATCATTATCTGCAAATATTTAACTTTTGTTTGCATTTTCTCTCTACTTTCCTTTTTATGTTCTTAATTTTTACCATCGCTCTCGATCGACCTCGATCATTTTGCACTATTCAACATTATTATTTTTACTAAGTGTGTTAGATATTTAATAAAACTTATTTTATTTTTTATCTTTAGAAAGTTAGTGGAGTCATGGATAAATGCATGTAGTTAGTGGAAATCCATCTCCTAATTTTAGATTGTTAGTGGGTGTCATGGAGAATGGTCTAGTTAGTGGTATAGTTCATGTTCCCTATTTTTTATGACCACTACTTCATTTGTAGGCCTATATAAAGGCCAAGTATTTTCACAATTAATGCATCGAAAAAGCAATTTATTCTCTCTATCTCTTGAGTAATATAGATTATATATTCTCTATTCTATTTTATAATAGTGGTATCAGAGCCAGGTTAGATTATAGAGAGAAAATAGTGTGAGAGAGATCAATTTGAGATAAACAGTGTGAGGGAGCGTACCACCAAAAAAAAAAAAAGTCATGTCTACATAAAACAATTTTGTGCAAGCTGCAATTCCTCGCTTTGATGGTCACTATGACCATTGGAGCATGCTAATGGAGAATTTTCTCCGGTCAAAAGAGTATTGGCCAATTGTTGAATACGGTATCGGCGCACCGATGGAAGGCGAAACTTTGACAAATGCTCAGAAAGTAGAGTTCGGAGCCAGAAAGCTGAAAGATATGAAGGCAAAAAATTATCTCTTTCAGGCTATTGAGCGTCCCATCTTGGAAACTATTCTTTGCAAAAATACTTCCAAGGCCATATGGGATTCTATGAAAAAGAAGTATCAAGGTTCTGCTAGAGTGAAGCGAGCACAGCTTCAAGCCTTGAGAAGAGACTTCGAAACTTTGCAAATGAAAGAAGGAGAATCTGTCACTAGCTATTGTGCTAGAACCATGGAGATCAGCAACAAGATGCGCTTCCATGGCAAGAAGATGGAGGACGTCACCATTGTGGAGAAGATTTTGCGCTCCTCGACAGGAAAGTTTGATTATATCGTTTGCTCCATCGAGGAGTCAAAAGACATAGATGCACTCTCTCTTGATGAATTGCAAAGCTCCCTATTAGTGCATGAGCAGAAGATGAACCGTAGTTCAGCTTCCGAGGAGCAAGCTTTGAAGGCCTCTACTAATACTTATTTCTCAAATTTTAGAGGAAAGGGTAGAGGTAGAGGTAGAGGAAGAGAAAGAGGAGATCGAGGAAATAGAGATGGAGGCAACTGAGATGGCAATAGAAATTTTAGAATAAATGATGACCAAGGAAAAAGCAGAGCAAAAGACTTTGACAAATCCAAGGTAGAATGCCATCGTTGTCATAAATTTGGTCATTATCGTTATGAATGTTATACCAGACTGCCTAATGACAAGGAAGAAAAGTCAAACTTTGTCGAGAACAAGGAAGGAGAAACCTTGTTGATGGCGGTTCATGCTGAAACGAAGCATGACCAAGATGTTTGGTATGTGGATACAGGCTGCAGTAATCACATGAGTGGAAGTAAGTCTTCTTTCTCTCAATTAAATGAAGGCTTTCGTTCTACTGTTAGTTTTGGTGATTTATCTACTGTGGATGTGATGGGAAAAGGAAATATTAGTATTAGAGCGAAGAATGGTTTTGTGGAAACCATATCTAATGTGTTCTATGTTCCCGCTTTGAAGAGTAATTTGTTGAGTTCTGGTCAATTGTTAGAAAAAGGTTATATCATCACTCTTAAAAATGATATTTGTGAAATTTCTGACCCTTCAAGAGGAGTTGTTGCTACTGTGAAAATGACTCGAAACAGGTTGTTTCCTTTGAAGATTGAAAATGTTCATTCTTGCTTGATGGCGGAGGTGAAAGATCCCTCATGGTTTTGGCATTTTCGTTATGGCCACTTGAACTTTGGCGGTTTGAAGATCCTTCAAAAGAAGAATATGGTGACGGGTCTTCCTGAAATCGTTGTTCCCTCCAAAGTTTGTGAAGAATGTGTTGTTGGCAAACAACACCGTTCTCAGTTCCCAAAAGGCAAGTCATGGCGAGCAAAAGAGGTTTTGAAGTTGGTCCATTCTGACATTTGTGGGCCAATAAATCCAATTTCTAATGGAGGCAAGAGATATTTTATTACATTTATCGACGATTATTCCCGAAAGACTTGGGTTTATTTTTTGCAGGAAAAATCAGAGCCTTTTAATGTATTTAAAAGCTTTAAGGCTCGTGTGGAGAATGAGACAGGAATGACTATTAAGAGTCTCCGAACTGATCGTGGAGGCGAATATTGCTCTAAGTTATTTGAAGAATTTTGTGAGACTCATGGCATTCGGAAAGAGCTCACAACAGCATATACACCTCAGCAAAATAGTGTATCAAAGAGAAAGAACAGAACCATTCTCAACATGGTTCGTAGTTTATTGGCTCGAGGAAAAATTCCAAAGGCATTTTGGCCGGAAGCAGTGAATTGGAGCATCCACATCTTGAATAGAAGTCCCACTTTTTCTCTTCGAGATGTGACACCTGAAGAAGCCTGGAGCGGAAAGAGACCAGCTGTAGACTACTTCAGAATTTTTGGGTGCATTGCTTATACACACGTCCTAGATGCAAAAAGAAAGAAGTTTGATGACAAAGGCGAAAAATGTGTCTTTCTTGGTATTAGTGAGGCATCTAAGGCATATAAGTTATTCAATCCACTAACAAAGAAGATAGTGACCAGCAGAGACGTTGTCTTCGATGAAGAGAGCACTTGGGTTTGGAATGAACGGTTGCCTTCTCAAGTGTTGTGTGATAATGAAATTGAAGCTGGAGCTCGAGTGCCCGAAAATGCTACTCCACCAGCCGCTGAAATTTTACCAACACAAGGAGAGGATGCTACTGCAACTGTTGAAGCACTTCGCCGTGTTCGACGGAAGCCTGCATGGATGCAAGATTATGAGGTAACTGGAATTAGTGAAAATAACGATGCAATTTCTCATTTTGCATTGTTTGCAGATTGTGACCCAACAAGTTTTGAAAGTGCCATCAAAGAAACAAAGTGGAAAAAGGCTATGGATACTGAAATTGAAGCAATTGAAAGGAATGATACTTGGGAGCTGATCGATCTTCCTAAGGGGCACAAAACTATTGGGGTCAAGTGGGCCTACAAGACAAAGCTGAAGGAAAATGGTGAAATTGACAAGTATAAGGCACGGTTGGTAGCTAAGGGGTACAAGCAAGAGTACGGTGTGGATTACACCGAAGTTTTTGCTCTAGTTGCAAGACATGACACCATCAGATTGGTGATTGCATTGGCGGCACAGAATTCTTGGCCTATTTTTCAGCTAGGTGTCAAATCAGTATTCTTGCATGGCTACTTGGAGGAAGAGGTATTTATTGAGCAACCCCCTGGTTATATCAAGGTTGGAAATGAGCATAGAGTCTATAGATTGAAAAAAACTCTTTATGGACTAAAACAAGCTCCGAGAGCTTGGTATAGTTGCATTGAGGCTTATTTTTTGAAAGTAGGCTTTCAGAAGTGTCCATATGAGCACACACTTTTTATTAAAATTGGAACTGCTGAAAGAATGCTTATTGTGTGCTTATATGTGGATGATCTTATTTTTACTGGGAATGATTGTGCCATGTTTGATGACTTTAAAAAGTCTATGATGGATGAATTTGAAATGTCTGGCCTTGGAAAAATGCACTATTTCTTGGCTTAGAGGTGATGCAATCTGATGATGGGATTTTTGTTTCTCAAAAGAAGTATGTTCGAGAAATTTTGGATAGGTTCAAGATGAAGAATTGCAATCCTTCCAACACTCCAATTGAGTTTGGCTTGAAACTAAACAAAGAATGAGGAGGAAATAAGGAGGACAATACATTTTACAAGCAAATTGTAGGCAGTTTGATGTATCTAACTGCTACAAGACCAGGCATTATGGATTCTGTGAGTCTTATTAGCAGGTATATGGAGAACCCAACTGAGATGCACATGCTAGCTGCAAATAGAATCTTTCGTTACTTGCAAGGAACCAAGGATTTTGGAATCTTTTACAAGATGGGAGAAAAGTCAGATTTAATTGACTTTACTGATAGTGATTATGCAGGAGACCAAGATGATAGAAGGAGCACTTCGTGTTATGTCTTCATGCTTGGGACAGGAGCTATTTCATGGTCTTCCAAGAAGCAGTCCATTGTCACATTGTCACATTGTCAAGCACTGAAGCTGAATTTGTTGCTGCTACAACTTGTGCTTGTCAAGCTATTTGGCTTAGGCGAATCCTTAAAGAGTTACAGTTGAAGCAAGGAAGAGCTTCTATAATATTTTGTGACAACAATTCTGCCATCAAGCTGTCAAAGAATCCGGTGCTACATGGAAGAAGTAAGCATATTGATGTGAAATATTATTTTCTACGAGACCTAAGCAATGAAGGAACAATTGCACTAGAATATTGCAGAAGTGAAGATCAGCTAGCGGACATCTTTACTAAACCTCTCAGATTTTCTTCCTTCCAAAATCTGAGGAGGTTGATGGGCATTGGAACCTTAGAAGAGTTCAAGCAACCGACTTTAAACTGAAGCTGGAGAGCTTTTAGTTTAAGGGAGGGATTGTTAGATATTTAATAAAACTTATTTTATTTTTTATCTTTAGAAAGTTAGTGGAGTCATGGATAAATGCATGTGGTTAGTGGAAATTCATCTCCTAATTTTAGATTGTTAGTGGGTGTCATGTAGAATGGTCTAGTTAGTGGTATAGTTCATTTTCCCTATTTTTTATGACCACTACTTCATTTGTAGGCCTATATAAAGGCCAAGTATTTTCCCAATTAATGCATTGAAAAATCAATTCATTCTCTCTATCTCTTGAGTAATATAGATTATATATTCTCTATTCTATTTTATAATAAAGTGACTATACTTTTGTTTTGTCTTAGGATGGGTTTTGGATTTTGATTTTAAGACTCATCAACATGGTTTTGGTCCTCGTAATGGTCAACGGGTGGCAAAAATTGTGCAACTTACACTATCAATACAGAGACAGTTTTTGGATTTTTTGATCTGAACTTGTGCCTTTAATTGCAGTTGATTACTTAAATTTGATTCTTATTATTATGTATTAGCTTTTGATTTTTTAGCATCATTTGTTTTCCAGTAAATCTGACCAAAGCTCAATCAAGCATAAATTCACAAGAATATACATAGCACATGAATATCCAGAAAACAACAGACCACTCAAAAAGAAAAGCACAAAAGCAATAAAATATTGGAAGCAAACAAAATCTGCCTCACAAATCTTCATGTGATAGATCTACGTGTGGTATGTTGGAGAAGACTTGATCTCGAATCTTAGATGCAGTTTCTGGAGTTGTCACCATTTTCAACTCTTGCAAATTACTCATCAATCTCACCTCTTCCGGGAGGCTATCTAGTTCTAGGCATCCATCGATTTCCAATCGCCTGAGCTCCGGCAATGCACCTTTTCCAATTCTTATATTTCTGAGTTCGAACATCCCACTGAGAGTGAGGACTTTGAGCCTGGGGAACCCGTCATGTGAGATCGCCATTTCTTCACCATCATATGCATCATAATCCAATTTAAGGAACAATAACTTTGGCAGCTCCTGTAGTACGGGCATTGGGTCTTCTTTGAGATGGGTCCCATACAAGGTCAAGTAAGAAAGATTTGGAGGGAAATTACTCGCATTGGGTAAGGTCGATATATGTCCGTTCAGTTTGAGCCGAGTGATACCCTTCAATGAAACAAGCCTATCCAGGGATGATAAAGGCGTACCCAAGGGGCACCAATCTAATTTCAAACAAACAAGGTTCTCCATCAATGCCAACGCAGGCCATAAGTTGCCTTCAATTGTGTCTTTATACAGGATTGTGCTCAATTTGCGAAGACTAGTCATTTATATTGGGTTTGCAAGCAACAAGCTATTAGAATTGATGTGGATCAGTGTTTGAAGATTCTTTAGAGTGTGTATTCTTAGACGCGCATATGCCTCATAATAATAAGCCAGTTAAACGTGACGCAGACTATCCATTATCCATACAACATCTGGCACTTTTCTTAGAGCAGTGTCTCATATCCAAAACCTCAAGGTTTTTAAGACGACTCAATGACATTGGGAGCTCTCTCAACACATAATTGCCTCTTAATCCTAAATATCTTAATCCAATCAGTGTGCCGATTGAGTCAGGCAGCTTTCTCAAGCGCAAACCTTCCAAATCCAATACCTAAGGAGTCCAGAACTCTTAAAATTAATATCAATTGTATCGCTAGCTCCGTGGAAGAAAAGAGTGCGAATGTGTTTATTATTTGGAGCACACATGGAATACCTCTTAGTCCCACTAAAGTAGATGGCATGATGGCGTGATTTTCGGTTCGAGGACTGAGAATTAATCCCCTGTTCCCTTAGGACCTCAAAATTTATTTCCTCTTTTGCTTGTTTGATGGATAGGTCGCGGAAAAGATCGTGAAGTTGACATTTTTTGACTCGACCATCTATGCTCATATCCTTCACTTGAACTATGTTTCGATCTATTAGCTCATCTAAAAAACTTGTTGCTATTTCCTCCACCGTTTCTTGATTATCTATTAGTTTCAAAAACAATGTTTTTGTGATTAAAAAAAAAACTCAATTTAAAATGACCTTACCCAAAAAAGAAAAAAAAAACTCAACTTTAAATGATATCTTAGTATAATAATATCTTTTATTTATTTAAAAATGATATATTTTGAATACAAAATATTTCCTCCATATGTACCTGAAAGCACTAACTTTTTTATTTTAATTTACAGGATATATATACAACCATTTAAACAATTAGAGAATTATAAACCACCGAATAAAAATTAAAATAGTATATAATTAATAACCACCAAATCAAACAATTTATAAACATATATATGTATATATGAGATGCAAAAATTATTGTAATATAACAAGTATCAAATAAATCATATTATAAAATCTATAACTCAGTATATATATATATACACACACTTTTATAAAACTACATGATTAGATAAGCAATAATTTATGAGTTAATTGCACCAAACCCCTGTACTATTAGAAATGGGCAAAAAAAAAATCCTGTGTAAATTTTATTAGCTCAGAACACCCTATGTAATTTTATATTTTCACACTCCCCGTTTTTTTTATGACTACCTTATTAAAGTACCGAAATTCCTATTTTACCCCTCTATTTATATTGTCTCTTATCCCAAAGTCATTCTTTAATCTACCTTTTTTCTTTATTGAAGTCAATCCCCCTCCTTTTTTTTTGGTGGGAAAAAAGAGAGGGAAAATAGTTGAGATTTATGAGATGTTACATAAGGGGGCGGGGCGGGCGGGGGGAAGGAATTTATGGGATGATTAGACTTTTCTTAATTAAATAATTGAAGTTAAAGATTGTAATAACGTGAGTTAGTTTGTGGTTAAGGAAACAAAGTCTGTACCCTTGGGTCAATCAATTAAAAGGAAGATCTATAATGGAGAGGAGTTGTATCCATTGAAATTGGAGATAAAATACGATTTGAAATGAAATAGAAAATTTTTTATTTATTATGATTAATTATGTAGCAAGTGTTTTATATTTATCATATAATTAATGTATAATTTAAAAAGAGTGATTAATCACATAATAAATGTATTAATAATTGCTATATAATTAGCTAAATTTAGTCTAGTCAAGTTTGGGTTAAAATTATTTACCAAAAAAAAAAAGTCTTGGTTAAAATTTCAAGAGGAAGGAGGAGAGAGCGATCTAGTGCGAAAACCAAGTATTTGCGTAGAATTATTCTCGTCATTATACCATAACAAAAGGAGAAGAAAAGGTATATATTGGTGCTTTGATAGAATGATTTACCTTGTTCATCTGGAAAGCAGCTGCGAGAGATTCCCAATCTTGTTGTCGCCATACATCATCGAGAACTATGAAATACCGGCTGCCTTGGAGGCGTTCGCGAAGCATTCTGTTGAGGTCTTCATCGGTCGTTTTCTCCATTGTTTCCGGTACCTTGAACTTATCTTCATCAGGTTTCAGTAGCTGCAACACCAAGTCCTTGATAACTTCTCTGAGGTTGAATTCTTCGGAAACAACCACCCAGGCACAGTGCTCGAATTTATTAGCGATGGCGGTGTGGTTTTACAGTACCCTAGCAAGAGTCGACTTCCCTATGCCACCCATTCCGGCTATGGTGGCAATGGAAAGGCCTTCCCTCACCTCCAAAATTGCCTTGCGAAGTAGCAATTCCACGTCTTCCTCCAAGCCCACCAAGTGCTTGTCTCTTTGCCATGGAGGTAGTCGGCGACTAACTTGATATGATCTTGTCCGAGATGAGACCACCCCATCATCCAGACTTCGAATTCCATAGCTCTGTCGGCTGTTGTTAATGTCTTGAAGCCGAGCCCTAATGGACTCGATCTCTTGCCCGAGTTTTTCCAGGTGGTACACATGCTTAGGAAAGCAAGCACACTTCTCCAGCAGGCCCCTGCTCCTAGTAGGTGTTTCGACTTTGAGAATGAAGGTCTCGATCACATCTTCGGCATCTTGAGCCACATCTCTAATGTCGGATATCCATTTACGTATCCTCTCGTCGTTGTGTTGCTTCTCATCCGCATGTTTTAGGAAACATCGCACACTTTGAGGCTTTGTTTGGTTTTAAGATTTTAGGAAGAAAGAAAAATGTTAAGGAAAGGAAAAGAAATTGCAAGAATTTTAAAATTCTCTATCTTGTTTGGTTGTTAAAGAAAATAAGAAGGAAAATAACTATTCTAGAGAATTAGCTTTCATTTTATTTGATTATTATTGTAAATTAAAGGGAAAATGTAAAAGCACATTTATAAAAAATCTAAACAATCAATTAATTGTATAAAAAAATAAAAAAAATTTGTATGAAGTATATTCAAACAATTAATTAGTTTGAGCAACAAAAATGAGATGAGAGCTTGAAAAGTGAGAGAGTATTGGAGAGAGTAACATAAGATTATAAAATAAGTTTTTCCTTCATTTTCCTCACCTAATTGGGAGGAAAATATTTTTTCTCAATTTATGTTATATTTTCTTTCTATTTTCCTTTCCTTATCATTTCCTTTCTTTTTCCCTAATAACCAAACATTGAAAATTAATTTTCCTTCCTATTTTCTTTTCCTTTTCCTCCCAAAATCCTAGAACCAAACATAATGTGAAGCTCGCCTTTCAGCCACTCCACCTGCCCCTCGACGCCTCGTAAAAAGCCCACCTTCTCGATCAACAAATCGCCCAGCTTCTCCACTACGAACGAGACTGCTGCCTCCGCCATAACTCACAGGTTACTCTCTTCTTTCGTTTCTTTCTATCTTGCCGGCCCTCTTTCAGGATTTTGCTTGCAAATTAACTCTGTTTATAAAATGTCAATTATTAAGTTTGTGGTGTACTTCGTTCAAGCAATCCAAAGTGAGTTTACAGGGTTAACTTATATGAAGATGACTATAATGGTGGTCAATTATGATACCAATTTAATATTAAAAGAATTAGATCAAAACACTTACTCCGATGGCCATTCTTTTTAAATCAACTAGCTATTTTGTAGTAGTTGATTAAAAAAAACGTCGGATTATAAAAATGAAAGATGCGATAATTGTGTTAGAAAAATAATCAATTTGGTCCATTTTTTCTTCCAGAAGCCAACTTTTATTTTCAGCCGTTGCTTGCTTTTTCCATTTCGTCCCTTTCCTCGACGTGGAAAATAATGCCTTTAACCTGCATTTGGAACAAGAATTTTGGTGAGAAAAATGTGGGAGAAAAATAAAAATGATCAAAAATGAAATCATAGATTACTGATGTGGCCCAATATGCCCGAGGCCACGTCGGCGCCACCTCAGCCTAACCCGCCAATTGAAGGCTGCCAGGTGTCAGATCGATCCGACCAGGATTGCGTCATTGCCATATATGTCCAATCAGAATACATTAGGACGCACTGCCGCCCAAGTGTTTCAACGGAGTCAATAGCTCCTCATCGGGATGTTTGTCCTCCTCGGCGACTATTACCTCGTCGGTTACCTCCCCTTTCCTCGATGTGGTCCCAATAATAACGACCTCTGACACCGGGTGTACTCCACTGACACAAAGCGTACCCGACGCATCCCCGGCACGTACCAGGGAATATCCTTGTACGGATAACGGGGCTGGGCCAATCTGGCCCTAATCCGGCCCACTCACCTCCGGTTACTATTATAAATAGCACACCGTTACTATTCACACGGTAACTATTCACACAAATTACATCTTTACCTTCCGATTTCCTGCTCGAATACTGACTTGAGCGTCGGAGGGTCTTCGCCGGAGACACATCCGGCTAGATTCACGTGTGTTCCTTCCTTGCAGAATAGGACCCCGACCAGCAAATTGTACACCTTTGCTCGGAATTCGAGAAGACTGTGAACACTCACCCTCGGATCATACCTTTGCTCGGAGTGACCTGTTCAACGGACCGATTCCGACACCATCATTTTGGCGCTAGAAGGAGGGCCCTATTCCGATAAGTGAGAAAATGGTTAACACACGACGAACCGGAACGGAGCCAGGGGATTCGACCAACCCCTTGCCTCCGCAAATTACCACCACCCACATTCCCGGGCCGAGCGACGTCCCGCCCCAAGTGGTGCCCCAGATCGCCGGGGCGACGCCTTCGCCCACCGTCGGACAGAGCCTCGTGGTCCTGACATCCGACCAGTTCAACGCTCTCCTACGAGAGATCCGGGGACGGGGAGAACCAAACCCCGCTCCCCCCGCAGACGTAGAAGACCCTCACGAGCAGAGGGATGGTTTTCGCCCCCCGCGCGGTGCTCGGTTAGCCGACGTCGCGCGGGATGATGCTCCGGCGCGCGAACGGGGACCAGCGCCCCGGGAGCCCCGGAGGGAAAGACGAGCCCCGCCGCCCCGCCTGGAGGAAGAGGTTGACGAATCCTCCGTGGCCGCTTCGTCCGGGATCCCGGCCCGGAACCAGAGGGAACGCCTGGAGGAGATTTCCCACCAGGCCACTGAGCTGCAGCGGCGAATCGACGAGGTCCGCCGTGGAGAGAGGGCCCGAGAAGACATTGGTGAGCTGTCTCACCGAATGGAAGACCTCCACCGAAGGCTAGAGGAGGTATCGCACAGATCCGGCCAGGGATCGGCACAGCGTTATTTCGAGGCCGACGAGACGGATCCCCTCAGTCCCGATCTCCAGAGGGCCCGTGCTCCACGGGGTGTTCGGATCCCCACGGACTTGCCCCGATATGATGGGGAGGCCGACCCCAAGGAGCACCTCATACAGTTTAAGCACGCCATGCGGGTGCATATGATCGATGATGATTTCGCTGCGAAACTGCTGGTCACTACCTTCCAAGGTGTGGCCTCGCAGTGGTACGTCCGGCAAGCCCCCGGATCGATCAGGAGTTTCGCCGACTTGGCGATAAAGTTCGTCAACCATTTCCAGACCAAAAGTCTGGCCAAACTGCCGCCGTCCCACCTCCACAAAATCCGACAAAAGGACAATGAGTCCTTAAGAGACTTTTTTAATCGGTTCAACACCGAGTTACTCAAGGTCGAGAGCGTCCAGATGGACTTTCTGCTCGACGTCATTATGGGTGCCATCCGGAACCAATCATGTTCGGACCACCTGGCCAGGAAACGCCCGGTGACAATGGAAAAGGTCATGTCCATCGCCCAGCAATACATGAACGTCGAGGACATGCGATTCAAGAGGAGACCGGACGCCGGGGAGAAGAAGGATCGCAGACGAGACAACGACCTTACCCCCTGGTAATGTCGAGAAAGGAAATTTTCGCCACCATCAACGGCAACGACCCCACGATCTTTCGGAGGCCGAGGAAGATTCAGGACAAGGATGGAGCCCCCCCGAAGGGGAATAAATACTGCGCTTTCCACAAGCAAGTAGGTAATCACGACACCGAGGGTTGTTACGCCCTCAAGAGAGAAATCCAGCGTCTCATCGATACCGGCTGCCCCGAAATTAAGAAATTCGTCAAAAAGAAGGGGCAAGGCCATAAAGGTGAAGGCAGCCGCAGGCACCGCTCCCCGTCCTTCGAGGACGATGACTCCGGGTCCCCGAGGAGGGAGAGATCACACTCCCCTCGAAGGGACCCCACTCCGGCACATCACCTCGATAAACAGCCCGCCGTCCCTGACAATCTCCCGACGAGGGGAGTGATTCACACCATAGCCGGCGGGCCCAGTGGAGGAGACACCAAGACGAGAAGGAGGCAGGTGGAGAGGCGCCTTGACCAGGCCTGCTACCACATCGAGGAGCGTTACCACAGTGAGAGATTGCACGTAAACGCCATCTCGGAGGCCGTGTCACCACTGGAAGAGGCCCTCAAGTTCTCGGATCGAGACCTCGAGCACATACCTAAGACGGAGGGCCTCGAGGATACACCGGACTACCCCATGGTCATCAACCTGGACGTAGCCAACTACTCCGTCGCGAAGACTTTGATCGACAACGGGAGTTCCGCCAACGTCATTTTCGCCAGCACGTTCGCGAAAATGGACTTGGGAAAGTATACACTCTGCCCCGTACAAACGCCCCTCGTCGGATTTGGAGGATCCGAGGTGGTACCCCTCGGCATGATACAACTCCCTACCTCACTGGGGGAGGCTCCGAGAAGAAAGACATTGATGATACCATACTTGATAGTGGATGCCCCGTTCGCCTACAACATCATCCTCGGGCGGCCCGCCCTTAACGCCTTCCGCGCGGTGGTATCCACGTATCACTTAAAGATGAAGTTCCCCACTCCGGCAGGGGTTGGGCAGGTTACTTGCCGGATCCTGGACGCCTGGAAATGCTATTCGGCCTCCGTGGAGGGCAAGAAGACCCCCGCACCCCGACCAGTGGAGGCCGCTATCCAGCAGATGGACATCCCCGAGTCCTCTGAGACTGACCCGGCGAAAAGAAGAAGAATCGAGGAAGAAAGGTTAACGCCGGCTGAGGACTCAAAAGATATCCACCTAGTCGAGGGCGATCCTTCGAAAACCACCAGAATAGGGTCGAGCCTCGAGCCTCATCACGAGGTCATGTTGGTCGATTTCCTCCGATCAAATGTCGATGTCTTCGCATGGAAGGCCTCAGATTTTCCGGGAATCGACCCCGAAGTCATTGTCCACCGCCTCAACGTAGACCCATCATTTAGGCCGGTGAGGCAGAAGAAGAGAATATTCTGTGAAGCGCGTAACCGGATCATCGAGGAGGAGGTCAACAAGCTCCTCGAGGCCGGCTACATAGTTGAGATCCAATTTACCGAATGGCTCTGCAATGTCGTCGTCGTTGCAAAGGGCGACGGCCGATGGAGGATGTGCAACGATTTCACCGATCTCAACAAAGCTTGCCCGAAGGACCACTACCCCCTTCCTCGGATTGATCAACTCGTGGACTCAACGGCCGGTTGTGAATTGATGAGCATGATGGATGCCTTCCAAGGCTATTACCAAATCTACATGGCCGAGGAGGATAGGGGGAGGACGTCATTCGTTGTTTCGTCGGGGACATACTGCTTCCTCGTGATGCCTTTCGGGCTGAAGAACGCCGGGGCGACGTACCAGAGGTTGGTGAACCTCATGTTCAAGGACGAGATCGGCAAGACTGTCGAAGTGTATGTCGACGATATGATAGTTCGTAGCGAAAGGGGCTCCGACCATCTCGGGCATCTTGCTCGGATTTTCGATATTTTGAGGAAGTATGGCCTGAAACTCAACCCGAGCAAATGCACGTTTGGGGTCCGGGGTGGCAAGTTCCTCGGATACATCGTCAGTCATAGGGGGATTGAGGCCAACCCCTCGAAGATTCGTGCCATCCTCGACATCGAGCCTCCCGGCTCGGTAAAGGAGGTTCAGAGGTTAGTGGGCCGTATAATTGCCCTCAACAGATTCATATCCCGCTCAGCTGATCGGAACCTCCCATTTTTTAAAGCACTCAGGAAGGTGCCGAATTGGAAATGGACCGAGGAATGCCAGCGCGCGCTCCTCAAATTGAAAAGATACCTGACCGAACCCCCCCTGTTATCGAAGCCAGTCCCGGGGAGACCCCTTTATGCCTACCTGGCGGTATCCCCGGATGCCATCAGCTCAGTACTAGTGCACGTGGAGGATCGGGCACATCGCCCAGTGTATTACCTCAGCAAGCTCCTCCAAGGCCCTGAACGGAATTACTTGGCCATCGAGAAGCCAGCCCTCGCTTTGGTCCACTCCGCCCGAAAGTTGAGACAATATTTTCAGGCCCACACCATTATTGTCCTGACCAACGAGCCGCTGAGGCAGGTACTGGCAAAACCCGATGCCTCAGGCCGGCTCGTGAAGTGGGCCGTAGAGCTCGGAGATTTCGATATTCAATTCCAGCCACGAACGGCGATTCACGCACAGGTCTTGACGGATTTCTTGGTGGAGACGGCCCCGAGGGCGGAAGCGGAGCCCAAGACGCCGTGGACCCTCATGGTCGACGGGTCCTCCACGAACTCCGGAGGGGGAGCTGGAGTCTATTTGCGGGATGGTTTAGGCAACGAGCTCGACTTCGCTATTCGCCTAGAATTCCCGGTTTCCAACAACGAGGCCGAGTACGAGGCCCTCGCCGTAGGAATGAAGATAGCCCTGGACAAGGATGTGGACGAACTCATCGCCTTGACCGACTCACAGCTAGTGGCCGAACAGGTCAATGGAAATTACGACGCCCGGGAAGCGTCGATGGCAAGGTACCTCGAGGAGGTCATTAAGCTGAAGGAAGGTTTCGCCAAGTTCTCGCTCGAGCAAATTCCTCGGGCGGAAAACGAGAGGGCTGATCAGTTGTCGAAACTGGCGAGTTCGATGAGGGGGACCAAGGAAAGAAGCATAACCATGTTGAGCTCGCCAACACCCTTGACCGGGACTGGGGCCCAACAGTGTGTCCTTTCCATCGAGCCCCCCGAGGATTGGATGGCAGAATTAGTCACGTACCTGAAGGATGGGATTCTCCCCGAGGGACCCGTCGAAGCCAAAAGACTCCGACGACAGGCATCTCGATACGCCCTCGACGGGCAGGGACGCCTGTTTAGGAAAAGCTTCGATGGGCCTCCTCGACGATGCTTGAGCAAGCAACAGGCCAAGGAAGTCATCGAAGAAATACACCAAGGGTGTTGTGGAAACCATACTGGACCACGGTCCTTGGCCAAAAAGGTGTCACGGGCGGGGTTCTTCTGGCCTGACCTCGTTCAAGATTGCTTCTATTATGTCCGACGATGCCGAACGTGCCAAATGCACGCCAACCTTGTTCATCAACCTGCCGCCCCGATGGTAAACGTTGAAATATCTTGGCCATTCGATCAGTGGGGGATAGATATACTCGGGCCATTCCCTCAGGCCTCCGGGCAAAGAAAGTTCGTCATCGTCGCCGTCGAGTATTTCACCAAGTGGGCCGAAGCGGAAGCCGTCGCAAAAATTACTGACGCGGTCGTCCAGGTTTTCGTCTGGAAAAACATAATCTGCCGCTTCGGACTCCCCAGTGTCATAATCTCCGACAACGGAACCCAGTTCCAAAGCCGCCGGATAAAGGAATGGTGCTCTAGCCTCAAGATCGAGCAGCGTTTCACCTCGGTGGGGAACCCCCAAGCCAACGGTCAAGTTGAAGTCACAAATCGAACGATTCTCCACGGACTCAAGACCGCCCTAGCCGACACTCGGGGCAGCTGGGCCGATGAGCTCCCAGGCGTGCTCTGGGCATATCGGACCACTCCTCGGACCGCGACAGGCGACACCCCATACGCCTTGGTCTACGGGTCCGATGCCGTCATACCTGCCGAAGTGCTGCACCCATCTGCTCGGGTCGCTCACTTCGATGAGATCGCTAACGTCGACGCTCGCCTGACCGAGCTCGACCTCGCCGACGAAAGAAGACGTGCCGCCTTGCGAAGGATGGACAACTTCCGGGCATCTACTGCACGAGCTTACAATCGCCATGTCCATCCCCGGACATTCCAGATCGGGGATTTGGTCACCAAGAAGGTCGAGGTTTCCCGCCCTGTGGGGAAGTTGGACCCAAAGTGGGACGGCCCGTTCAAAGTGACCAAGATTTGCAAAAACAACGCCTATCGCCTCGAGGATATGTCGGGGAGGGAGCTGCCTCGCCCTTGGAACGCTTCGAACCTTAAGAGGTTCTACATATAAGTGCTATGAGGCCGAGCAGAAACATGTATTGTAAACCTATTTAACATTGTAAATTCTCATCGGAATTTTAATGAAACATCTCCTCGAGCCACTTGGCTTTCTCAACAACTGTTCTCTCCGCTATTTAAGTTTTTAAATTTTTATCTAAGTCGGAATGAATTATTTACAGATTATTTTACACGGTTTTAATTATGCCATGTTCCTCGACAAAACGTTTCAAAATTCTACACGCCTGAGTTGCGTAATTGTTCTCTGAAAAATGATTTGGAGTTTTTTTCTCCCCGATGAGGAAGATCAAATAATTATGCGTTGCATAAAATAATTCACATTTCGACGATAAAACTTTAAGTTCACAGAGGAAGATAAAATGTTTCATTGATGAAAGGTCTGAAAAATCGCCCCATCGGGCTTACAAACTACAAACTTAAAATAAAAATTGAATAAGAACTCAAAAATGCAAGAAGCCTATGCGCCCTCCATCTCCTCGGCCACCTCCTCGACCGCCGCCTCCAATACTTTATCGGCCACGTTCATCGCCGGGGCACTTGACGTCCCCACGTCGGACCCCCCTTGCTCCACGATGATTGCATCATCGGGCTCCACATCCGGGGAGAGAGGCTCACCCAAGCGCTTATGTCGCTCGTTCCGGACTTGCCTTTTCACAATAGAAAGCACCGAGTCGAACTCTGCGCCCTCATAGGCCGGCTCCGGATCGTCTTCCTCGGCTTCCTCCTCCCCGGCGTCGTTCAAGTGCATGCCATAGCCCTCCATGGAGAAATCTTCGGGGAGGACTCCCCGGGCCTTCAATTGATTGAAACCCCGGTGGTACGCTTGATGGGCGTCCTCGGCGCAAAGGAGGATTGTCGCATACTCGAAGACGGGGCCGCGAACAAAACGTTTCACGGCCTCCTTCTCGAATTCAGGGATGCGAGCCTTCATCTCAGCCCTTGCCTGCCGGTCACCCCTCCTTTCACCCCGAGCAAAGGCTTCTTTAGCCTTCTCCTTCAGAGTCACGATCTCCTGCTCCAGCTCGGACTGCTTGGTCTTAAAATCTAGCTCGAGCTGGCTCACCCGCTCCTCCAGCTTGCGGGACTTCTCCTTCTCATCCTCGATCTCCCGCTGAGCGACTTGGTTTTTCTGTCGCTCATCGTCAAGATCCGCCTGAAGGCCGCTTCCTCGAGTCTCCCGTTCGGCCTTTTCGCACCTCGCGCGGCTGACATCCAGCCGACGAAGGCCATGAAAAACTTTTTGCTGGAGGGCATTCATGTCCTCCGCGATGCTCGCCGTCAAATCGGCGTCGTCGAGCTCGGTCAGAAGAGTCTGGTCGGCCCTGAAGATGCTACGCCGAAAGCACCTCATGGCAATCTTTCGACTATCGCCCTCCCCGCCGAGGACACTAGATTTGGAAAGATCCCCGAACTTGGAGCCAAATCGGGGTTCGGGGACGTCCACGTACTTCAAAACCTCCAGCTCCTCGGAGGTGTAACCGGAGCCATCAGCGGGGCGTTTGCCCTTGCTCGATGCTGGGATCCTCTTCTTCGGGGCTGGCCCGGAGGGTTTCTTCGGCGCAGAATCGGCTGCTTTCCTCTTTCGAATTAGAGGAGTCTCATCCTCGATGTCAATGGCCGCAACGAGGGCCCGGGCAGGGGCTTGTTGTGCCGCCCTCAACACCGGCGGTGTTGTCGAAGGCGCCTCCGCCATAGCACGCCTGTCCTCCGCTGGGGGAGATGGCCTCCTCCTCTCACCAGCTACCTTGTTCATATGCCTGAGTCTCCCCATCTCCAATACGTTTAGATCTGCACGATCAAAGCCATAAACTCCGGTCAGAAACACAATATTTTCGAGGCGACAGTTCGAACAAAATCACAATACATATACCCCAAAAAAAAAAAAAAAAAAAAAAAAAAAGGGGGCAAGGAAGGGGAGGCAACCAAAAGCGATGTCCTCGGTATCCAGTCTAGCCGGCGAGAGCCCGGCCTTTACTAGGAATCGTTCTTGGGTCATGAAGATCGGGCACAGCAACCCTTGCGCCTTATGACCATTGATCCACTCCCGGGACCAACTACTCGACCCCTCTCCGACCAGGGAGAGCTTCTTTACCTCCGAGTTATGCACTCGCCTCACCGGCCACACCCCATCATATTGGATGAAGCACCATTTCTGCTTCCAGTCACTCCCATAAGAGGATGAAGCCGTCTCGATGATCTTTCTCCCGTTCTTGGCGCTTATGAAAAAACAGTTGAACTCATCGTCCGGGGAAGACCTACTCGAGAGGTTTATTTGGAAAATGCTTGAGAAATTAGCTAGAGAGGGACTGTGGCCGGTACAGTGGCAGAAGACAACGAAGGCGCAGATCGAGGCGTATGAGTTCGGGGTCAGTTGGATTGGACTGATGTTCAGGTGGTTAAGGATCGAGCAGATGAAGGACGGAATGGGGAATCGGAGGCCATTCTCGATGTGAGAATAGTGGATAGGAATGCACCCCTCGGGGGGATCCGTAATGGACTCCTCTCTGCTCGGCCATATGATGCTGAACGATTCGCGGATGTAGTGGCCAAGCATCTTCTCTACATCCCGATCAGTGTTGTGCGCGATTATGTTTCCCCAACTCATCGTCGTCTGGTTGCCTGCGATGGCCTTCCTTCTCTTCCGACGAGGTTCCCGATCAGGAGTTTCTTCCTCGTCGACTAACCTGTGCGACGGGGTTCGAAGATCCGCCCCGCTCTCGGCCATCATACGCTGCCTCATTTCTTCCACCTTACTCGGACTTTTGCCGCCCGTCCTCGGCCGGCTAGTACTGGCCTCACCCTGGCATCGGGATGACGCCCCCTCGACGGAGGTTTCGACCTCCAAAGACAGCGACAAATTTACGTCGCTCAAACCCCCGCTAAATGAGAACTCCGCAATCCTATTCTGGCTGTCGGAACCGCCCTCGGACCCGCTCATGGCTGCCTAGGAAATTTTAATGAAAAGGGAAGAACGAAAAGAACAGGGACAGAGAAAAGGAAAGGTACCTAGGTTTGGGGCTGGACGAAGATGTTTTCGGATGCTCGGAATATGTCTGACGTGCTCGGTGCTCTCAAACTTATGCTCGGATTCGAATCTCAGCTCGATGTAAAAATGACGCGCCTGGACCCGCGCCCGGACCCCCTATTTATAGGACGGTAAAACTGCTCCTCGGGAAGTCCAAACGTCACCCGTAATTATTACCAACGGTCACATCCCAACGGTCAAATTTTCGTAATTACCGCCAGCGCCTGATCGGGAAGCTTTTATGCTCGAGAATGGGAACGGCGCCTCCCAGAAAGTTCACGACCTGCTCGATCTATGTATATTCGAGCAAGACCCGAACTGGGGGGACTAATGATGTGGCCCAATATGCCCGAGGCCACGTCGGCGCCACCTCAGCCTAACCCGCCAATTGAAGGCTGCCAGGTGTCAGATCGATCCGACCAGGATTGCGTCATTGCCATATATGTCCAATCAGAATACATTAGGACGCACTGCCGCCCAAGTGTTTCCACGGAGTCAATAGCTCCTCATCGGGATGTTTGTCCTCCTCGGCGACTATTACCTCGTCGGTTACCTCCCCTTTCCTCGATGTGGTCCCAATAATAACGACCTCTGACACCGGGTGTACTCCACTGACACAAAGCGTACCCGACGCATCCCCGGCACGTACCAGGGAATATCCTTGTACGGATAACGGGGCTGGGCCAATCTGGCCCTAATCCGGCCCACTCACCTCCGGTTACTATTATAAATAGCACACCGTTACTATTCACACGGTAACTATTCACACAAATTACATCTTTACCTTCCGATTTCCTGCTCGAATACTGACTTGAGCGTCGGAGGGTCTTCGCCGGAGACACATCCGGCTAGATTCACGTGTGTTCTTTCCTTGCAGAATAGGACCCCGACCAGCAAATTGTACACCTTTGCTCGGAATTCGAGAAGACTGTGAACACTCACCCTCGGATCATACCTTTGCTCGGAGTGACCTGTTCAACGGACCGATTCCGACACCATCAATTACTATCATTTGAAGCGAATAAAAAATTTGCTATTTTATTTTTCTTACCAAAATCCAAGAAGCAAACGAAGGGTTAAAGTAGAAACGTACAACGAAAAATAATTGAGAGATCACTCCCTACAAGTGGATCTTGTAGCACATTTAATTTTTTAGCGCCGCTCCCATAATTTATTCTGATATTCCGTAGTGTAATGAAAATTCGTTTTAGTTCAAAGTTCAACATAATTCACTAAAATACTTTTTGAGAAGTGTCATAATAATTAGTACACTTTCCAAAAACATCATATTTTATGTACTAATTAAATTAAGTTTATTTTTAGTGGTGTAACTTTAATTAGTATCATTTTTTTGTATGTAATTTTTCCAAAATAATACTATCCAAATAAGAAAGTGGTTTCTAAAAGTTTTTCTAATCAATTTAATTACAAGTAGCACATAATTTTAATATAAATGAAGATTGTCAATGGATGACAATTCTAGCAAAAACATCATATTTTATGTACTAATTAAAGTAAGTTTATTTTTAGTAGTGCAACATTACATGTTATATTGTTAGTTTGTCGAAGCCTAACCATCATTGACATGTTTGTCGAAGGAGTCGGTATTACTTTTGAATCCTAAATTTAGAAAAAGAAATAGAAAATAAAATAGTTCCTTCATATAATTATATACTTAATTTTTTAATATTTTCTTTGCCGTCATTCTCCCTAAATTGAAAGTCCATAATGAGCTCTATGTTCAATATCTGGACAGTCGATTTTGGTGTAGAAACGTACAAGAAAAAATGAAAAGGAGCATTGAGACAATCTATTAATTAACTACTAAAATTGAACAATATATTTTACATAAAAATGCGTGTAAATATAATTGGTTGTTGGCTTATCTCAAATGCGTATAGATATAATTGACACAATTTTATATCGCATTAATTAGTTATAATATTGTATGGGCTTTTCTCACTTAACTACTAAAACTGACCAAAATATTATTGCCACCTTATCAAACAATTATGAGCTCATCATGATCTGATTAAAGTCATACAACTTGAAAACAATTGTGTATTAGCTTTTGATTTTTTTAGCATCTTTTGTTTTCCAATAAATCTGACTAAAGTTTAAACAAACATAAATTCATAAGAATGTACATAGCACTCAAAAAGAAAAGCACAAGACTAATAAAATATTCGAAGAATCAAAACAATCGTGATGTGGTCGGATTTCGGTCTGCGGCACACGTCACTTCGATCTGGGAAGTGTTTGAATCCGGTCAGGCAGATCCGAGTAAGAATGTCTGAATGCTGGTAGGGTTCTATTCTGCAAGGATGGAGCACACGTGAGACTAGCCAGAAGTGTCTCCGGCGAAGACCCTCCAACGCTCAAGTCAGAATTCGGGCAGGTAAAGGGCGAGTAATAATCAGTGTATTAATGGATAAAAGTGTCTTACCCAATGAATAGTATCGCCGTACTATTTATAATAATAAAAAATAGATGGGCCAGACCAGAATTAGGTTGGCCCAATCCCGCTGCTGGTGATGACGGGCGTTCATCATGACGCGCTGTGGGCGCGTGGGGTGCATTCCTCGTTCAAGGAGGGTGTCAGAGCATTGACTCCGAGGATGAAGTGTTGCCGACATCGATCATGTCATTTTATCGAGGAGGAGTGGTGCCTCTGGCCGAACAAGGCTGTCAAGAGAAAGACTATGGGGCCTGATCGAGATAGGTCTGACACGTGGCAGCAGGAGGATGGCGGCATGTGCTGAATCGGATCCGACGTGTGGGCTGAGGAGGCGCTTACATAGCCAAGGCAGGTTTGGCCACATCAAACCGCCACTCTCTTCCTCCATCCCCGGGAAAAAATAAAAGAAAAATAAAATTGTTTCTACAAGTGTCATTTACCAATCAGATCTACGTACTGTATGTTGGAAAAGCCCTGAGCTCGGATCTTAGATGCAATTTCTCTAGTTGTGTACATTTTCAACTCTTGCAAATTACTCATCAATCTCACCTCTTCCGGGAGGCTCTTCATCTCTATGCAATCAACGATTTCCAATCGTCTGAGCTCCGGCATTCCACCTATCTCAATTTTTATATTTCTCAGGAAAAGCTGCCCACCGAGAAACAGGACTTTGAGCCTGGGGAAACCGTCATGTGAGATCGCCATTTCTAAACCATTATATACTTTATAACCCAATTTGAGGTACAATAACTTTGGCAGCTTCTCCAGTACTC
>CM047883.1:1014292-1156223 GCA_026212405.1 Petrea volubilis | reverse complement strand
TTTGCAGAGGAGGCAAACGGCGACGAACTTGATATGATCTCGTCGGACGGGAGACCACACCATCATCAAGATTTTGAATTCCATACCTTTTGCGTCTATCGTCGATGTCTTGAAGCCGAGCCCTAAAGAACTCGATCTCTTGCCCGAGTTTGTCCAGGTGGTGCACATGCGTAGGAAAGCAAGCACACTTCTCCAGCAGCCCCCAGCAACTTGTTGGTGTTTCCACTTCGAGAATGAAGGTCTCGATCACATCTTCGGCATCGTGAGCCAAATCTCTGATGTCGGATACCCATTTGCGTATCCTCTCATCTTTGCTTTGCTTTTCAGCCGCATCTTTCGGAAAAGAGCGCATCCATTCAAGCTCGTCTTTCAGCCATTCGACCTGGTTCTTGACGCCTCGTAGGAAACCGACCTTCTGGATCAACAAATCGCCCAATTTCTTCAACGCGAACGAGATTGCTGCCTCCGCCATATCTCTAAGTTTACTTTGTCCCTTTTCCCGTGTGTGGTGATGCAACTCATTGAGCAATTCCTTCGAAATATAAAGAAGTTGCCGACTGGCCCACTAAAAAGAAGAATTTGCACACTCCAATTAGAAAGAATTTTTCTTTTATACCTTTTTGACTTAAAAATTTTAAAAACACCTCATTTTTTCTAAAAAGTTTTATAAAATGTAATTTTTAAGTCTGATCTAATTATTCATATGGCCAGTGTGTTTGTTTTCATGTTAAGTTAAAACGTAGAAGAATTTTCACTAAAATTCCTTCTAAAATATTTTTAATTAAATACATTTCCTAACCATCTTTAAAATATTTTCTATATTAGTTATAAAAATTTTAACGTTACAAAAAAATTTTAAGTTTTATAAAGTAAATCTAATACATCAAGTAAAACTCCGAATAAAATTGATACCAGAACCATAAATATTAATAAAATTTTAAAATATGGAATATATAGAATTATTAAAACTTTCAATCATAAATCTTTTAATAATTAAAGAGTTATTTATTTATATATATGAATTAAATTATAAAAATTTTTATGATAATTTAAATTTTGATTTATTATCTTATAATTTTTCATATGAAATTGATTGGTAGAGTTATCTTAATCATGAAGAGTCAACTGTTTAAACACATTAAAAAATTTTAAAAAATCGATAGAAAGTAGAAGTATTTGATGACACTAAAGGAAACATAGCATCCTTTCAAGCTCGCCTTTCAGCCATTCGACCTGGTCCTTGACGCCTCGTAGGAAACCGACCTTCTGGATCAACAAACCGCCCAGTTTCTCCAACGCGAACGAGATTGCTGCCTCCGCCATATCTCTAAGTTTACTCAGTCCCTTTCTCTGTGTGTGGTTTCAGGCACTGGCTTTAATAATGCAACTCATTGAACCAATCTATCAAAAGATAAGAAGTTGCCGACTGGCCCACTGAAAAAGAGAATTACGCACTCCAATTAAGGATGGTTTATTTGGCGCTACACCACATTACACAGTAAATAATGGAGAGATCGCTAGCTACAAGTGGAGTACTTTTACATGTTATATTGTTAGTTTGTCAGAAAATGGAAATACGCATCAATATAGTTTTTGATTGATCTACAATTTTATAAATACGAGCACGCATTGGACTCAGTTATAAAAGATGGGATAATGATATGGCTCCGATTAATAGTTCCAATATTTTATTACGATTGTACTCATTAATGCACGATTTATTATATTGGGTAATTGATATAGGAAGTGAGCAACAATTATAACATGTTGAAAAAGTTTAAAATTTAGGATTCATTTGAATAATTTTAGAAAGAAAAAAATACTTTGAAAATTGTGCTTTTTATATTAAAGTCCTTACCCCTACCCTCCCGCCCCCCGCCCGCATCCTGATTTTAAACTAAATAATATCTGTTGAAAATTCGAGTCCATTAATATCTCTTCAAAAATATTTTCATTTCTCACATTTATAATTTCTAATCAATTAATAGAATTTTGAGGAGAAAACTGTTATTAAAACTCCATTTATTAATTTTAATACTTCACTTTTATTTTTTATTAAAAAATTGACAGAAATAACAATTTAATTTAAAATAAAATAAAATACAATTTAATCCCTCAACTATATGTCAATCACGTCTCATGCAATTCCTAAACTATCAAATACAATACCTTCTCTACGTGTGGTTTCAGACATTGGCGTCAATAATGCAATTCATTGAGTCAACCTTATCAAACGATAAGAAGTTGCTGACTGGCCCACTAGAAAGGAAGAATTTCACAATCCCCTTGGAAAAGTTTCACCACGTGAACTGCTGCAGAGCCGCCTTTGAGGACTCAAAAATGGAAAAGACTGATGGAGAATTGGTCGCGATGATTCAATTATTTCAAATTGAAATTTCATTTGAAGTGCATTAATGGGTTTGTTTGATGCTACACTGATGCCCTTCTAAGATATTTTCGTTTTTTAACATTTATAATTCCTAATCAATTAGAATTTAAAAAATTATAATATATTTTATCATTCTATTTTCCATTCTAGGAAGGTAGGAATTCTTCCACTTCAAATTGTGAAGTTGCTGGCCTACGTCACCCTCAAAGAACAAACCACATCTCGACATCATCAATATATTTAGTTGTAACATCAAATTCTTCTTAACTTGTTCCAAAAATTAAATGTAAACTAATACTTTTCTTTTCTTGTTTAAAGATTATTAATTTCTTTGCATCACTTGTTGGATAAAGCAATAAATAGATGTAGCAAGCTTTAGGCTTGCACAAGATCAAAGGTATTCCGTTGTAATGGATGACATATATGGATTATTAGAGCTTCGCGTAAGTTTTTCTTGGCATGTGCAGCCACGAGCTTCGCGTACCCGCTGTAATGGATGACGTATATGGATTATTAACGCTTTGGTTGACTAAAATTTTTCATGACATGTGCAGCCTCGAGCTTCGCTAAAGTTTTTCTTAGCATGTGCATAACGATCGTTCCAGCTAATAATTGTGTTAAAAAAATAATTAATTTGGTCCATTATTTCATCCAGAAGCCAATTTTTATTTTCATATCTTAAAAAATATATTTAATAAGCTATTTTGCCGAAGTCGATAAAACGATGTCAGAATTTAAAAATGAAAGATTTGATAAACCGAATCCATATTGATCGTTCCAGGTAATAATTATGTTAGAAAAATAATCAATTTGGTCCATTATTTCGTCTAGAAGCCAACTTTTATTTTCATATCTTAAAAAATATATTTTCTAAGCTATTTTGCAGAAGTCCATAAAAAATGTTGGAATATAAAAATGAAAGATTCGATAAACCTAAATCATAATGATCGTTCCAGCTAATAATTGTGTTAGAAAAATAATCAATTTGGTCCATTATTTCGTCTAGAAGCCAACTTTTATTTTCATATCTTAAAAAATATATTAATTTGAGTTCTCTGTAGACTTCTTTTATCTAATTTTTAATAGTGAACTTTAAGTTACCGTTATCTCTTACAAGGGGGGTGATTGTTATTTCAGGCCAACTTGTAGGGGGTAGTGTAATTTTTCCAAGAGATAATAGTCACTTAATGTTTATCATTAAAAATTGAAGTAAAAAATTTAGAGAGGACATAAATTGATAATTTTTCTGAGATATGAGATTAAATATGATACAAATCAATTAAATGAAACCAAAATCAAAAAGCATCCAATTTATGGGACCAAAAATAATAATATCGATAGCCTAAACGAATCTCTTGTGGAAATTGTGCAAATGATGCACTTCAAGTCCATATCATGTGTGATGATAGAGCAAATATGGGACATGAGTGTTGGAAAAAAGCTTTAAAATTTCTTCAATTCTATTTTATTTCCAACAGATAATTACGTTTCAATTTCACTATGAATGTGCCTAATTATTTAGATTTATTAATCTTTCATAAGGATCAAGATTTCAGAAGGATCATTTCTCGTGGTCGAGCCCATGGGATGAGACATTATTTGTGAATTAATGGGGTTTTATCTTAAAGTCATGAATAGCCGCAAGATCTAAGGAAGACAATTATGGTTTAAAATAATACCTTAAAGTACTTTTTTCTTTTATTTTTTTGACCAACCACTGATACGATTTAGAGTAGTTTCACACAACTTTATTAAACTACTTTCTCTTTTTTGTGTGATAGTATGTGAACGTTAATTGCCTGAAGGAATTTTATCATTTTTGGTTTCATAAATTGGGCTCATTTTCTGATTTTGGGCCCATTCAATTGATTTATATCACATTTAATCTTATAGCTCAGAAAATGTATCAATTTGAGTCCGCTATGAACTTTTTCGTCCAATTTTTAACAATAAACATCAAGTGGACATCATCTCTTACATTTAAAGGGGGGTGATTGTTATTTCAGGCCAACTGGTAGGGAGGTTAGTGTAATGTTTTCCCTTCAAATGCAAGAGATAACGGTCACTTAATGTTCACCATTAAAAATTGGAAGAAAAAATTCACAGAGGACACAAATTGATACTTTTTTGAAATATGAGAGTAAATGTAATATAAATCAATAATGTGACCAAAATCAAAAAATGTCCAATTTATAGGACCAAAAATAATAATATCCCTAGCCTAAACGAATATCTTGTGGAAATTGTATAAATGATGCCCTTCAAGTCCATATCATGTGTGATGATAGAGCAATATGGGACATTAGTGTTGCAAAAAGCTTTAAAATTTCTTCAATTGTATTTTGTTTTCAACATATATGTACGTTTCAATTTCATTATGAATGTGTCTAATTGCTTAGATTTCTTAATCTTTCATAACGGTCAATATTTTATTCTTATATAACGGGGTTGTAGGTCATTTCATTGGCATATAGAAATAGTGCACTTTCTATTGAGATTGAGAATATATGAATATATATTTTATATTCCCATAAGATATTTTGAATTCTGACAATGTAACTAACGATTGGGTCTTAGTTTTCTCGTGGTCGAACTCATGACATAAGACACTATTGTGAGGAAATGGATTTTTATCTTGAAGTCATAATTGGCCATAATAACCAAAGGAGGCAATTATGTTTTTAAAACAACGACGAGTGTGATGACTCTCTATCAGTCCAATTTTTTCTTTTTTTTAATTCTTGAATTTTATATAATTTATTTCATATGTTATATCTTATGATAAATTATTAAATGAATTATTGAGATTACTTTATAAAATTGATTATAATCACAATTCACACAATATCCCACTACTAGAAAACAACAAAATAGCCACGAACAAAATCGATTGCCAGTAACTACGGAACTAGCCACGGATTTAGAAACATTATGAAAAACCCTTGATCCGTGGCTAATTCCTCAAAATTCGTGGGTAGATGGGTGCCATTTTTTTTTTCATATAGTGCACTTAGCCACGAATAAAATCATAGCTAAGAAAAATAATTTTTTTTAAAAAAAATCGGTCACTTTGCCATGGTTTCATCTGTGACTAAATCTTAATATATATATATATATATATATATATATATATAGTGCAATTAGCCACAGATAAAACTATGACTAAGAAAAATAATTAATTTTGCTTTTTTAAAATAGCTCACTTAGCCATGGTTTTATCCGTGGCTAAGTTTAAAAAAACAATTTGTTGATATAGTGTAATAAACATTGTGAGCTACCTTCTACTCGTGTGATTTTATATATTGATAGGTTATGGGCCTTCTATTTATTCCATACGGCCTGGAATTATATAGGACTCGTTTGCTTCGCGAGATTTGCTAATCGGAACTTGTGTATTGACTCAAGATTAGCCGAGATTCAAGCCAATTAGATTGGTTGTTTGGTAGCCATGATTAACTGAATAGGATGATCGTACGTATTATGCGGAGGGTGGTTTGGTATCCAAGATTGAATAAGGTTGAACCAATATTAGAATACAATTTACATTATTACCCTTGATTGTTAAAATTTTTCAAGGCTTATTTTTCAAATTGTGCTTTAGCCATCTTGCAATAATAATAATAATAATAATAATAATAATAATAATAATAACAATAATAAATTTAATATAAAAATAATAACAATAATAATTACAATAATAACAACAACAATAACAATAATAATAACAATAATAAGAATAACAATAATAAGAATAACGATAATAATAATAATGATAATAATAATAATAACAACAACAACAACAACAACAACAACAACAATAATAATCATAATAATAATAATAATAATAATAATAATAATAATAATAACACTAATAATAATAATAATGACACTAATAACAATAAGAATAATAACAATAATAACAATAATGATAATAACAACAACAACAACAACAATAAGAATAATAACAATAATAATAATAATAACACTAATAATAACAACAACAACAACAACAACAACAATAATAACAACAACAACAACAATAACAACAACAAAACAATAAGAAAAATAACAATAATAATAATAATAATTTAAATTATTTTTTAAGAAGAAGGAAATGAAATTTTAATATTTTAATTTTAATTTTAATTTTTTATACTTTACAATATTTAATTTGATTGAATAATAATAATTTTTTATTATTTAATAAAAATTATTATTATTCAATAAAATTACATATTGTAAAAGATAAATAATAATAATAATAATAATTTATTATTATTTAATAAAATTACATATTGTAAAATATAAAAATAATTAATAATAATTATTTAAAAAATTTATATATTGTAAAGTATAAAAATAATTAATAATAACAAATTTATACTTTACAATATTTAATTTGATTGAATAATAATAATTTTTTATTATTTAATAAAAATTATTATTATTCAATAAAATTACATATTGTAAAAGATAAATAATAATAATAATAATAATTTTTATTATTATTTAATAAAATTACATATTGTAAAATATAAAAACAATTAATAATAACAAATTTATACTTTACAATATTTAATTTGATTGAATAATAATAATAATTTATTATAATTTAATAAAAATTATTTAATTTGATTGAATAATAATAATAATTTTTTATTATTTAATAAAAATTATTATTATTCAATAAAATTACATATTGTAAAAGATAAATAATAATAATAATAATAATTTTATTATTATTATTTAATAAAATTACATATTGTAAAATATAAAAATAATTAATAATAATTATTTAATAAAATTATATATTGTAAAGTATAAAAATAATTAATAATAACAAATTTATAAAAGTAATGGCAAAACAAAGGACAAAATGATCAATTCAAAGTATTGAAATAGTTAATCTTGGAAAGCCAAGACTCAATCTCACCCCCTCCCCTGAGATTATAATCTCGAGATTAGACCCATCACATTGCGGGCCGCGTGAGATTAGGTAAAGGCCCGCAATTATAATCTCGGCAACCAAACGATGAATTAGCCGAGATTAACCGATATGTGAAGACCTTTTTTTGGCTAATCTTGAAAACCAAACGAGTCCATAATGTATTATGGGATCTGTCAGTCTCACCTCATGGGGTGAGATTGGGCTTGAAAAACTTGGGACTCTTGAATATTGATCTTAAAATTATATTTGTGTCCTTAAACAATGCTTGCATTATTACAGAAAAGCCCTGAACCCATTTTAATTCCCACCTACTTACTTGACAGAAAAAGATAAGACCCCTCGTTGTTTTTCCCTTTTGCACTGTATTTCCATTTGCTCTTCTTTCTTGTCCAGGCTCGCACGCCAAAAAGAAGTCAAATCTGTAAATCGAGGCGGAGATTGCTTTTATCTACCATTCTTGAAACATCTTCGTTTTAGCATTTCCTAGAATTCTTGCCAGACAGAAGTTGGATTTGTAAATCAAGGCGCAATTGCTTATATTTCCCGTTCTTGAAACAATTTTATTTCGATTTTGCATTTCCTTGAATTATTAGGCATTTTTGCGCCCAAACCTAGCAAATGACGTTATTTGCATTTGTTTCCCATTCTTGGATTTAATTGTTTGGAATATGTTGGCTTCGTCCCATGTTAAGAAAAATAAATAATAAATTAAAATAAAAGAAAAACTTAGGGCCATATTTCTGGACATGTTGCAAGAAGGGAGAGCACCGCCACCGTTGTCCCTCAGAGGTAGTTGTCTATTATTCTTTACCCGTTGCCCAACATGTGGCTAGTGTTTTATTAAATCTTTTGGCCAAAATAAAGCTACAACAATATCGAAATTCAAGAACAGAGACTATAGGAAAATATATTGAAGAAGATAATGCCCCAACAAAATCATCACAACGGAAGAGATGACCATATTCATGGCGATTAGAGCAAGAGAAAGGTACAAATCATTATCAAATGAGAGAAAACAACGACGATGTCTAAGTGCATGTGGCCTGTTCAGATTACAGGAATTTATCAACAAGAAGCCTATATTCGTAATTTGGCGTTATTTACAGCATTCATACTACAAATCAAAAGAGGAAAAGGATATTAAAAGCCATAGCTTACAGAACATATTATGTTAATTCAAACATGAAAAATGAACTACCTGAATGCATAAGCACCTCAACATACAATACATCCCATACTATGATTCCACAAATCAAAAATGCCCTTAATCTTTTTGTTGTTTGAATATAATAATATTAATAATAATAATAATAAGTTTTCATTCTTTGAAGTTTTTCATTAAAAGCTTTAGACTTTCAGTTAACATTCCCATCCACCAAACGCTGAAGTACTCGCACATTCAAGTAAATACACACAATATCAGTTTGTTAATGGCGAACACATAAACACGGCACAACTAGGGGTTGAGCGCTTTCGCGTCAAATAATGTCAAACCCATTTAGTGGTTAAAAAAATAAAATTAAATTATTCTTTTGACCCATTCAAGTGATAAAATCTTTAACGTATTGAAGCTCTAAACCTAGCGTGATTTTGGAGGTCAACACGACAGTGATATAGCAGTCGAAAACGGATTAAATTTCAATTCCAAATAAAATAACAAAACTAGGTTTTTTATTTATAATATTTACAATTATTTTAGCTTCAAATAATTAAAATTATTGAAGAATCCGCCACTTATCTATCCAACATAAAACAGATTAAATTTTAATTCAAAATAAAATAACAAAACTAATTTCTTACTTACAATATTCTTAATTAGTTTTATATTAAAAATTAAAATCAAATTAAATTAAAATCAAGTAATAAATTAAGAAAAATTATTTTTTATGGTATATATAGTATATACTTATTACAAAACTACTATATTATTACAAAACTACATTATAGCATATATATATATATATATATAAATTATTACGTGAGCTGGGCCTGAGCCTTAATTAATATCTTAAAATTATTAAATAACCTTGTTATACAAAAAAATGAAACTTTGATATGAATAAGTTTTCATAAATCAATAAATACATCTTTATTTATAAATATTTTTAATAATATTTCTGTACCTTTTTGTATGATTATATTTCTTCAATAAGGGATTCAAAAAGAAAAGGGGAAAGAAAGAAAGAATAATTACATAAAACAGATTAAATTTCAATTCAAAATAAAAAAAAACAAAATCAATTTTTTATTTACAATATTTTTAATTAGTTTAATTTTGAATAATTAAAATTATTAAAGAATCTTCCATTTATCTATTATCCAGGATAAAACGGATTAAAATTCAATTCAAAATAAGATAAGAAAACTAATTAGTTATTTTAACTTGTTTAATTTCAATTGCAATTTTTTGACAAATAATCCTACATAAAGATTTTAAAGGCTTTAATAAATTGAAATGAAGCCCATATAAATTAAAACAAAGGCCCACTTAACGGCCACTTGTATAAATTAAACTAAAATGGTCTACATTTTTGTTCTTTTAAGAAATTTTAACATATTTTTTTCAACTCAATTAAATTTTATTTTTTCACATAACAATAGTTTAATTTCAAATAATTAAAATTATTAAAGAAACCACCACTAATCTTAATATCCAAGATAAAATGGATTAAAATTGAATTCAAAATAAATTTAAAAAAAAACTAATTTTTTATTTACAATATTTTTAATTAGTTTAATATTGAAACTTAAAATCAAGTTATAAATTAAGCAAACTTATTTTTATGGTATATATAGTATATAGTTATTATAAAACTACATTATAGTGTGTATATATATATATCATATCAGTCGGGCCTGAGCCTTAATAAATATCTTAAAATTATTAAATAACCTTGTTATACAAAAAATTAAACTTTTATATGAATAAGTTTTCATAAATCAATAAATACATTTTTAGCTATAAATATTTTTAATAATATTTTTGTATGATTATGGTTCTTCAATTTTTGGTTTTCATCTGAATATCTGACTCGGTATGATTGCAGTCCAATCAAATCAAATCAAATCAAAGTACTTATACAGCATTAAAAGTACTGCACTTAAACACATTGTCTACGATCTTTACAGCATTTATTTCATCGTTTCATTACTTCTATTATCCATTTATCATTCTCAAACAATTTACTCACATAATTCATTGAAGTGCTAACCTTTATTTTGCCGGTTTCTCCCCATAAAATTGAGTATTCTAACACAAAGTGACGAAACTCGCTTTCCCATGTTATAAATTTAAGGTGCTCGAAAAAAACCTTAAGCATCATCGGCACCGTCTGTGGGGATATGAAGTTCCGGCGTGAGTAGGATCCTAGACATTGCAAACAAACGAACGTTGGGATGGCTAGTAATGACACACCCGTGACTGTAGGAAGGATCGTCCCGTCTGTTCAGAGAGGGGACGCCCCTAACACCCCTTTTTTGGGAGGTGACGTCCCCCCATCTCTGCTACTGGGGTGGAATCATCGGACGCAGGAAAGCTTGGGCTACGGTTACAATTTCAGGAGTGCTTCCCATGAGAGGGACAACCAGAGGAAGACCATTTTCAAGAATGCCTATCACAGGGGTTTTGATTGGAGGATCAATCGCACAAGTGAATAACGCAGGAGGGCAAATTCCTGTGTGCATAATGCAGAGGACATCCTTGAGGAAAATAAAGATCAACTCCAGCAAGGTTCGTGCTCAAGAAACAGCAAATGAGCAACAGTAAAGGAAGCGTGCACGAACGAAGGACCAAGACAGAAACAATACCGAATAACACCATAAGATGCAAAGGAAGAGGCAAGAAAGAGCAAAATAACGATCCAATGACAACCAACGAGGAAGATAATCCACCAAAGAACGCGGATGAACACTATTCAAAGCAAAACAATAAGCTCGAGATACGCACATACGGAGGCCAAACATCATAACAAGGGGGCTAACATCCATAACCAAACCTAACACTAGGAGGCATGTCCGGATTCGAGGAATCGCTCCATGCTCATGGTGAACATCACATTTATACACAACATTCTTGTCCAAAAAATCATATACGAATGAAGTTTCTACACAAGAATAAAGGTTCAATAAAATCACACAAGCAGATCGAAGGAAAATCGAAGAAAAACGCTGGAGAATAGAAGAAAAAGTAAGAAGAGGAAAGAGGAGAAGATACCTCGGGATGCGAGCTGAAATTGGAAATGTGGATGGCGGATCGGAGTTGGATCTCCCTTGGAGGCTGAAGCATGACCAGGAAGAGGCGTTTCCTGGCGAACGGCTGCAGCAGCTGCGCGCGTCCAGCAGCGGCGGTGCGAGGCGTCGGAGAAAACAGAGACGAGGCGAGCAGCGGCGGGGGACTAACGGACGCGACGGTGAGACGGCGAAGAAGTGGGCAGCGGTGTGTATAAATGTGTGTGTGTGTAAATGTGTGCGTGTGTATGTGCAGTGTGTGTATTTGTGTGCGTGTGCGCATTGTGTGTAAATATGTGCGTGTGCGTGTGTATGGGTTAATTGTGTCTGTGAATTAAAAAAAAAAAAAAGACACAATGCCATAAAATATCAAAAAATATATATATATGCTTGGATAGGGTCTAGCATCTATTTTAAAAATAATATATATTCAATATATATATATTTAATGGATAAATATTTGAATAGAATAGGATATGATATAGAGTATTTTTTATAAGATATTTTTTTAATTAAAGTAAGATAAGACAAGTCTATATTTAGTTAGTGATGATATATTTAATTTTTTATTTTAAATATTGTCACTATCCAACCTTCACTTTTTTTTCCCTCCTAATAGTACCTAATAGCATATAGCCATATGTCTTGTTTAAAATTAATAAAAATAAATGTTATATTGTTTTAATTAGCATAAAACAATTTATAAAATAAATAAATAAATAAAAATAAAGTGGCTCACCACTCCGTATTTGATTTAATAAGAAAATAATAAGTGGAGTAATTTATCATTATTCAATTTATGAACTAAGAGCCTTGACTAAAATTATTAGCACTAGAGACCCAATGCATGAGTTGAAGAATATAAGCCAACTTCAAATATATCTAATTTAAAGTTAACAATATTTCAAATATAAAAACATTATGACAGATTCATTTATAACATTTTCTCATATCAATTCTACTCAAGTTGGGTATGATATATAACCATGCGTAAGCTTGAGGGAGTCTGGTCAATGCAAGGCTCATGTTCGATTCCTTTTCAAGGTCGTGTACCTCAATTTGCTCCTCAATCTCGGGACTAAAGTTGGAGTCAAAATTGTTTACAAATGAATCTTCTTCAATTGCTATTAGTTCCGTGCCTAATCTAAAGAGGTCTAATTTATTTTTCTTTTTTTTCTACTCTGTACACCCACAAGAATTTACCTATTGTAATTTTCTATTTCTTTTATAGTACCATATAGGCAAATTAATAGAATTTTATATCTTTTTGCTTCCCACGATTTTCTATAGATGAGTAGTATATTATGTTCAAATTTGAATTACTTTTTTCATCATTAATCCACACTTTAAAAATTGGTGAGGTAAGAATTTTTTTTTGAAATTTTTATTTGTGTCATGAATTTAATATACATGAGACTATATAAGATTCCAATTGACGTTTTAAAGCTTCGACGATTCAATTCAACTACATGAATAGAGTTAATAGCTTTTATTGGACAATTAAATTTTATTTCTTAATTTATTTGATTTTACAATAAAAAGATTCACTGTTAGAGATCAATGTAATCTTCAGTCTTTTTTTATCTTCTTCCAATTTTTTCTATTAGAGAAAGCCAAAAGGCAAAAACAACTCTTTCTGTACAATAATCTCATTTTCAAGCAATAATAATTTAAATTTAAAACTAAGATATTTATAATTCTAAGACCTAAAACATTAATTATGCTATAAATATAATACAATTAACTAATAAACACATGTGACCCTATTAACTGGAAAAAATAAAAAAATAATAAAATTCTAACTAATAATTATTTGCCCACATAACAATACATGAGAAACTATAAATGATAGTATGGGAAATAACATAAGAATTTGAGAATTATTTTTTAGTCGATTCATTAATATTTTGGGGAGGAAACAAAATAAAAAAAAAATTAATTTGCCCTTTTTTGGACTGAAAATTTTCAAAATACCCTAGTTTGAATTTTTTTTTTTGAAAATACCCTTGAACGGTATCCCCAAGTCTGTCCTTATTGTTTGTCAGGCAGAGGGAATTTTTTCTAATGTTGACCGAGCTCTCCCATCTCAGTCAACAGAATTCTTTTTTTTTTTAATTCAATGGCCAAGCTTGTGAAGCTCAGCCTTGCCTCGTAATCTGCACCAGCGTGCATGCATGCCTGGCTCATTGTCAGGATTTTATATTTTTTAAAAAATTCAATGGCCGAGCATGTGAAGGTCGGCCTTGCCTCGTAATCTACACCAGCATGCATGCATGCCTGACTCATTGTCAGGATTTTTTATTTTTAAAAAAATTCAATGGCCGAGCATGTGAAGCTAAGTTTTGCCTCATTATCCGCATCATTGTGTCAGAAACCCTTTTTTTTTTATATTCAATGGCCAAGCATGTGAAGCTCGGCCTTGCCTTATTATCCGCACCACTGTGTCAATTTTTTTTTTTTTTAAATTCAATGGCTGAGCTTTCCAAACTCGACCTTGCCTCGGTTCATGTGCCACCTCAGTACGCATGCATGCAAAATCGTCCTTGCATGGTTTTCTTTCTTTCATTAATTTCACGCCAGCGTGCATGAGGCCTGAAATTTGCATAGACTTTTTAGTCAGTGGCCGAACACTTGAAATTTGAAATTTCAAATTTCTACAACCTCAACCCCTTATATATACCATCAACACCCAATTCATTCCCTCACCTCCCCTCACTTCGTGCAGTATAGCATTGTAAGTGTTAATTTTTTTTAAAATGCAATAGTTGATTTGCTCAAAATTTAATAGTGAAGTGTTCTAATTTTTTTTTTATACTTTTTGATTTTGCAATTGAAAAATCGTGAAGCAAGTTTTTGTAAGTGTGTAAGTTTTTTTAAATTACTAGTGTATATGTAGTGAATGATTTTCTTTATTATTATTTTGTAATTATTTTCTTTATTATTATTTTGTAATTATTTTCTTTATTATTATTTTGTAATTATTTTCATTCTTAATTGATGTAGGTGTGATTATTGCACTGTATTCAATCTTAATGTTTATTTAGAGGTATGTTACTGTAACTTTGACTATTTTATCATTTATAGTTACTTAGTGATAATTTTTATTATTATAGTTGATTTGTAATTATTTGTTGGATAATTGAACTTGACAATTATTCTTAGAAGAATGCTAATGATATTTATATTTATATATAGATGGTCATAAAAAGTAAATTTGTAATTGAAATAATTAATTAGATAGATTACTTTGTAGTACATGCTAATATAAAAAATAAAAGTACATTTATTGGCATTATGTAACATGTAGTTTTCTTTAGCATTATTCCATTTATGCATGTAATTCTTCATTAATCCATTTGTTCCATTTATTTATTTCTTTGTACATTTTCTACAACGAAAAGTGTATATACATATATGTATCTTAAATTCTAATGTTTTCAAATTACCAAATTAAAGTACGAATTTTTCACAATAATATCTTCAAACAAATTGATATTTCACTAGGATAGTGATGAAATTGGGAATTTTTCATGTTACAATAAATTTATATTTTGGATTTGATGTTAAATACTTAATGATAATTAATTGAATCAAGAGTAATCAAGAGATTTGCCGAGAATTATGTTTAATATTTCGGATTTATATTAATGGTCCACAAAACCAAAAGTAATCAAGAGATTTGCCAAATTTTAGAGCCGGGATTGTTGTAATTTGACAACCAATTGTTCTTGTTATTTAGTAATTTATTAATATAAATTGTAATAAATGGAGTAATCTAATAATTAATATAATACTTTAATTAGTTGTTGTTGTTATCTAATTATAACTAAGCTCGTATAATAACATCAAATCATAAATTTATAAATTATTAAATTAGATAGGAGCAAAATCTTACCCTCGACATATGTATTACAGTCGTCGATTTTTGTTAACTTTATTTCGAGAGCTATGTCGATTCGTCGTTAGTTGTATGGGCTTGAGAGTTTGGATGTATTGTACGATCAGAATGGGCATAGGTACGAATTAATAACAACAAACGATACGATTGTGCCGTTGGATATTAGGGCGATGCACGTAACTTTTTGAAATATTATTAAACAACACCCAATTCACGGTAGTGTGCTGCAATTATTGTATGCGATGGGATTTTATGGAGTCTTTAGGTGTACCGTGCTCTTATTACTTTGTTAGTCGAGAGGTGGTGACCAAAAACAAATATGTTTCACTTTTCGATAGGCGAAGCAACAATAACGTTGGAGGACATTTTCATTTTGTGGGCATTGCCGGTCAAGGGTAGTGCTTTACTAGGTCATGTTTAGGATTGGTTCAAAATATGTGGTGAGTTGTTGGGATAGATGCGTTCCAACATTGCCACAAGGTCATTAGCTGATGAAACATATCTGTATACAAAGTACAAGCACAAGTTGCTCATTGCGTATACAATGGATGGTAGCCAAAATGTAGTGCCAGTCGCATATGCATTAGTTGACGAAGAAAACACGATCATCCTAGATATGGTTTCCATCAATGTTGAGCCAGCGTGTTATCGGCCAAAACCAAGGTGTATGTCTCATTTCAGACAAACATGTCGGCATAACTTCGGCTGTCGAACAACTCGCAGCATTTAAGGTGCCTCTTGGATGCCATCAATTTTGTCTTAGGCACCTTTGCTAGAATTTAAACGCAAGGGTAAAACATATCCTCGCCAAAGACCTATGCTAGAGTGTTAGGAATGCTCCAACTGAGTTTGACTCCAACAACATCATGGAGCAAATACAAGCAACCAAACCCGAGGCAAGAAGATACCTATATCGCATCAACTTGCAAAAATGGACAGTCGCATACGATGGTGGAAAAAGGACAGGCATAATTACCACGAACATGTCCGAATGCATTAATGGCGCTTTCAAGTGTGGTCGCCACCTGCCTATACTCACGTTCGTCCATCTCAATTTCAACCACGCTATAAATTGGTTCCGTCAGCATTCATTTATGGGAAACGGCGTGCTAGCAAATAACCAACCATGGACTGATCACGAATATGCCTATTATAATGCTAAAAAGGATGCCCCACTATCGCATGCTATTGAGAACTTTATGTACCATGACCGTACGGTATCAATTCTTGCAAGAGACACATGCCACGGGGTTGGTCGTCGCTTTGTCGTGAAGCTAACAATGGGTACCTGCTCTTGTGGGATTTGGCAACAATTTGGCATACCATGCTCACATGCCTTAGTAGCGGCAACACAATTTTCGATGGACATCGGTCAATTGTTTGCGTGGTACTACAGTGTAGACTCCTACCAGTAAACATACGCGGGGTAGATTTGAGCCTATTTGGGATTAGGCAGATTGGCCAGAAGTTGATTTCAAATTAGTCCATAATCCCAAGCGGTTAAAAGAGCAACAACGTGGTTGTGAAGTTATCACTCGCATTCATAATGAGATGAATTAATTACAAATCTGGGAAAGAGCAAGGCACCGTGCTCAACAACGCCAATAAGTCGGTACACAACAATAAAAATTCAATTTTCAATACATCTGTTGATTAGTGCCATGGTATGTCTAATTTATGTCAAGTATTTTCTTTTTTTTTTTCAATTATTATATTTTCTTCAAATAATTAAAATTAAAAATAAAATTTTATTTTATTTTTTATTTAATAAATAAAAGTTATCCAATTATTAAATTTTAAACAACAAAAAATTGGGATTATTGGCCAAGCATTTAAATTAAAAAAAATTGAAAAAGGTTGGCTAAGCTCACCATTCCGGGCCAACTATTAAAATATTAAAAAAATTGGCTTAGCCATTTTCAGCCAAGCAATTAAATTAAAAAAAATGAAAAAGGTCGGTCGGGCTCACCAATCCCAACCAACCATTAAAATATTAAAAAAATTTGAAAAAAAGGTTGGTCGGGCTCACCAATCCTGACCAACCATTAAAATATTAAGAAAATATTCAAAATGTTGGTCGAGTTCCTCAACCCCGGCCAACAATAAAAAAATATAATATATATATATATAGGGTATAAAATAATTAATGCGTGCATCGAGGACTGCAGATGAACAGTAAGGACAGACTTATAATAGTCAGAGTAAATTGCATTTTTTTTCTTTTTTAAAGTATTATACTATTATTCGAGCGTATGATGGGGTTGCTATTCAATTGAATAATATTCAAGTGATGTTTTTAATCATTGGATTGAGTATAATGATATCATAATTTTATCTTTTTTAAGATTTTTTGATATCATCATATTCAAATCTAACAACTAAAAATACTAATTAGGTAATATTGAAAAAAATATATTTTATTAAATAAAATTACAAAAGTAAGTAAATGTAAGTTAAAAGAAGTTAATAAATGATGACTTATAAAATTTGTTACCATTGTTCGGGTCCAATTTTCATACAATGTTTGGTTAAAAATAATTTTAAATACTTCTTTCTCTATATAACCAAATAATAACTTAATAATTTATCCAATTGGATTCCTCAACGAATTCATTCCATGAGGGTTGACAAGAGCGTTGCGTTAAACTCATATCTTGAAAAAATTATTCCACAATTGGAAGACAATAGTTATCTAATAATTCATTAATGATACGCACCTAAAAGTCCACAAAGTTTAAATATAAAAGAGATTAATTTAAAAAAAAATTAAACATGCTTTCTTGGCACACTTTTAGCCTCGTAGTAGTATTTGTTCTATTTACATAGTAATTTGATTATTTATTCATAATTGTAATAATTGTTATTCATAATTGTAATAATTATTGATATTGGTTGATGATTGAGAATGTAAATGATAATAACTGATAATCAAGGAATGATAATATAAACGATCTACTCGAGAATTAGTTTTGTATGCTATTGTAAAGGGACAAAATATATTCAAATTATGAACTGAAAACTAAATTTACAAAAACACATATTTGTCAACATATGCGAATCGGATAAAACATTCAACCCAAACTTAATTCCGGTTTGCTTACACATTGTTAGGTTTGACTCAGATTCGTTTACACCCCTATTCAGGTGTCAAAAGGGTGTGGAATCAAGCTAAGTGGTAAACAAGAAAATGATCTCAAAACTCTCTTGATATATATTCTGTAAACTTGCTTTAGCTTCATGATCGTCTTCCTTAGCACAAAGCCCCTGTCGATTTTAATTACTCTAATTGATCAAACGTTTTCCGATTTCAAACTCATGCAGCACAAGGTGGAACCATGCATCTGGAGAAGAACCCCAGCATTTTCTTCTGCAAAAAGAAAAGAAATAAAAATATGACCTATCATTCACACGATAACATCGATACTTGCGTTGTGTTTGGTCCATGGATTTTAACAAGGAGAATACCAGAAAATAAAATTTTGACACTTTAAATTCACAGTCCAAACATAGCATTAGTTTCGGTCAGGAAGCACAAAGTCGAAAATAAAGTTTGGGTTAATTATACCTAGACCCCTTACGATACAGCATAATTACAAACCGCCCCTCAAGATTTCAAGATAAAGGGCACTTACTCGCTTGGAGTTTTCGAGTAGCTCAGAAGGGATCTTGTAGAGATCTTCATCGACCGGTTTAACATTAATTGAGGATTTCTGTTGTGGGACGAGGTTTACAGGCTTGTTAATATTTTTCGGATGGTGTTTCTGAGCAGAGGGCTGGTGATTTCTTGGTTGATCCATTAAGTCGCGAACCTTAACTTGTCGCCTCTGCTCACCAGAACGTGGATGGCCCTTGTTAACTCCCCTCGTCTGCGTCATAAGACAACCACATAGACAACGTTAGCTAAAAAGACTAAGACATCTGCACTTGGTAGGAAGTGCTTTACGCGGTCTAAGTGGTTTGATCAGACTCGAAATCAAACACCTAGCAGTAAATGACCAATAATGACATGGTCCTACAGCAGGGAGCCAATAGGGGAATGGTAGGGGCAGTCGACCCTCAATTCTACATATAAAATTATACCTTATACGCGTTTCTTTTAAGAAAAAATTCGAACTTTCGTCCTCCGAAATAGTAGATGTGTCTTTTATATTTCGTCGAAACTTAATTTAGCTCCAAATAGTACAAGCATTTTCATATGAAGTACTAACTAGTGACCAAATTGAACTAACTAGTGATTCCAATATTTTTCAATGAGAAAACTGACCCTCCAAGGGCCTACAAAATTTTCTACATATTTTCAACTCTGCAATATGAAAAAGCTAACAGCATCATGCAGTACTTAGAAAAATAATCTTAACTTGAAGATCACCATTTCAATTGAAAAATGTAGGAGTATCAGTAAACAGTTTTCCAAATCAGGCAGCTATTTACAGAGAAAGGGAAAATGGGCACAGAGTATTCTCTCTCTCTCTCTCTCTCTCTCTCTCTCTCTCTCTCTCTCACACACACACACACACACACACACAAACATATATATATACACATACAGGAGAGAGAGAGATATTTGGGAGAAAGATGCAGCTGAAACAGAGCATAGGAAAAAAGACCTTTCTTTGAGGAGCAGCATAAACTCGGCGAGGCACAGATTTCTCAAAGCCAACAGCATAAAGATCACCACCAGCACCACCACCAACGGCGGCGGCAGCCCACGAAGCGGCATTATTCGTATAAGAGCCACCGCATTCGGCGGAGCAGCTACACCGGAGCAGGCCCGCCTGCCTCGCGCACTCAAAATACTGAGTTATCGGAAGCTCATTCGCATTTTCCCAGTCCCCAAAAGCTGGAATCTGCCCACTCTTTCTGCAATATTCCTAAAAAAATGCAATAGTTAAATTTAAAAAGAAAAAAAAACCCAAAAGATCAAAAATAAAGCAGAAAGTCAGAGACTAAGATGAAAAAAGTTTCCTGAAATTTTCTTTTTTATTTTTCTTAATAAGATTCAAGAACCAAACATTACATAAATTTTTGCACCAAGAAAAAGTGAGATCTTGTACAGCTAGAACTGCACAAGAAATGCTATTCAAATCAAGATTCTGAAAGCTTTTGGCAGACTTACTGTAGCCATGAGAGAGAAACAGGCGTGCAGAAGAGAAGTGGGAGAGGGAGAGAGAACGGAACAAAAAGGGCAGAAGAAAGGCTACAAATAACTATAATATCAGTGGGGTTTGAGTGTTTTGTTTTTTCTTCTCCACTGTGAGTTGCGTGGGTATTGGGCGGTGGGTTGCTTGAAATTTGGTAACTCTATCATATACTTTCAATGATGCAATATATATATATATATATATATATATACTAATAACATTTCATACTCTACATTTGTGTAAAATATAAAAAATATATATTTTAATTTAATATTTCAATTTATTTTTTAAGATGAAAATATAAATATATTATTAAATTTCTTTTATAAGAATATTTTTTTAAAAATTATTTAAAATAATTTGTTAAATTATAATAATTTAAAAATAAAATAATTATATGAAATAAAATTATATAATAAAGAATAAACAAAAAAGGAAAAAAAAATCAAGTAATTGTAATTAGAGAAAGTGGTTTATGGATTGAGAACATGAGTTTTTTAAATTGGATGTAATATTACAATATTGACCTTTTTATTTACTTATTTATTGCATGTATTTACTAATTAAAATGGTAAAATTGATATATCAAAATTTGATATTCAAATTGAATAGATTCCATGTAAATTTTCAATTTTACCCATAATTTTACGTGTCTCTATTTATTCCACATAAAATTGAAGAACAAATTTTATAAAACCATATAACTAACTTTTATATGTGAGACAAAAATGACTTTCTTTTTATAATAATATAGATATACAGTTATGTGGAAAATTCTGACTTGTATTCGGTTCAATTATACCAAAATTAATTATGTGACTTGATGTCTAGGCTCCACGTATGGATCAAAGGATTGAAAATACATTATATTTTATATGTTGATTTTTTTAAGTTAATTAATAACATGATGCAATTTGAACTATTTAGTGTATACCAAATTCAAGCATGGAAGAATTTCTATATAATATCAATGTATATATAGTTATATGGGAAACTCTTGGCCCGAATGAAGTTTAATCGTAACGGAACTAATCACATAATGAGTGTATTATACACTATTATTAGTGTATATATTAAGGAAGAGGAACCAATCATATAAAAAGAAAAATATAATGGGTGGTTGGTACGACCCAATCTAGATTTTCTGATACAAAGCGGTACTATACATTCTCCTTCATTTATCAATAAATATATTACACATATTGATTAACAGTTGAGATAAATAAATAAAATTTTCAAAAAAAAATTATGATTTTTTTCTTTTTTTATATATCAAATACTTTTTTTTTTCAATTTTCTTGATTTGAATTGAATACAATCAAATCGAATTCAAATAAAAAATTATTGGATATGATCATACTTGATTCAGACAAATTGTGTGCTTGTGTGTGTGGGCGGAGGTGTTGAAGAGTGGAATGTTTTGCCATAAAAAGTTAAAGAAAAAGTCCTCACCTCCACAAAGGATTTCTTGCATATTGACAGGCAAGTCAAAGTCATACATAGATTTGGTTATCCAACACATTGAAAAAGTGCAGTTCATTGAATTGAAAATTAGGCAAAGCAAGAAATTCAACTTTATTAGTCCTTCCTATTATACTAAAAAGAACATTTTTTTTTCTATTTTCTTTGATCTAGAATAGAGTCCTACTTCCACACTTGTCAAATGAAAGAACATAAATAAGCAGGAAAATTTTGTTTTATTTTATTCAAAAAATTATTAGAAATTCTTTAAAATTAATTTTATATCGAGAAATTAATGGATAAATTTTCAAATCAGAAAATATTGAAAAGCTCATTTATTGACTTTTACCCCTTTTAGGGACAAAATTACACATGAGTTTCTCATATTAATCCTTTTAATATTTAATAATGATAAATTAATTTTATTTAATATATTATTTATGAAGATTTTACTATTTTCATTTGTTTTATTTTATTTTAAAAAATAAAACCTATATTTATATTTATTAAAAGCCAATAAAATATTTCATAATTATATATCTTAAAATTTTAAAAGATAAAATATTGAATTCATTATGATCATCATTAATACTAGTCAACTTAATACACTAAAGAAAATTATGTTCTAATCAAACATTCACTAATTAAGTATTTAAATCACTACAAGAAAATAAATGAATTTGTGACAATATAAGAAATAAGATTTAAAAAGTTGTCATTAATTATATATATTTAGTAACAACACATTTATATTGTCATAAAACATAATTTGCACAATGTCTATGGTGATAATATAATACAAAATGGGCAATTAGTGAGATACTTCACATCTATTGTGACAACTTAGTGACAATAGAATCTTATCACAAAATTCTAAGGACAATTTTGTTATCATCAAATTATCATTATATATAGGTGTGTCACTAATTGTTAATCGTGACAACTAAAAATATTAATTTTTATCACTATTGAGTGATATTGTGACAACATAAAATTGTTGTTATTAAAAAAATTAATTACTGACAAAATAGAATGTATTGTCATTTAACACAATTATTAGTGATAATTTTTATATTAACACTTTTAAATTTTATTAATAATATTTCTTTGTCTGGTAGTGAATTTGAACGATAAGTATAATTAAATTGAAAAAAAATTAAAATATGAGGCTATTTCTAAAGAATCTTTGATGTAATGAGCTTTTAGGATTGAAAATTAATTTTATGAGCTTTTTAATATCAAATTTATATTAAAGTTTTTTTTTAAAGTTTTTTTCCTTACACGTGTGGGACGGGCCGGGGGAGGGGGAGAGAGAGAGAGATGAGTTGGAGTGTGTCTGAATAGTCAAATATCGAGAGAGAGAGATAGAGAGAGAGAGAGAGAGATGATTTCGAGTGTGCCTGAATAGTCAAATTTCGACACTCCTCAATAGTCAAATTTCGAAACGGGGGAGAGAGAGAGAGAGAGAGAGAGAGTGAGAGTCTCAATAGTCAAATTCAAATTAGGTACGAGAAGAAATGGGAACAGGAGAGAGAGAGAGAGAGTGAGAGTCTCAATAGTCAAATTCAAATTCGGTACGAGAAGAAATGGGGACAGGAGTCATGTGGGTATCTGTGCAGGTGTGAACTAGAAAAGGTGAACATTATTGGTCAACCATTTATTGGGCTTTCATATCTAAACAATTAGCATTGGCAATCATCTTTTGATTAATTTAATCACTGTGCTTTTTTTTTTTTGTCCTTTTTGATAATTAATCATTGTGCTTATTGACTAATGTGTAAAGAGCACTTCTAAAAGTTTTTTTTTCTTTTTTGTTTTTTTCTTAAGGAGTTTATATGGGTACAAGTAAAAAGGCCATTAAACCCCCATAGAAGGAGAATAATGTTCAAAAAAATACGAGATTAACAATTAATTTTCATACAAGTCGTGTTTTACTGGAAGCGATCTGAGTGAGCTGAATTCATTAAGATACACTAGCAAACACGACTTTTAACTCAATTTGTAGATGTATTAGATTTTAATATCTGCAGCTCTACAATAATGCCTATATTCACGTAGAATAAGCTCATTGATGGCTATTTGAAAGCTCATGAGGTGGCCCAGTGATTTTTTTGTTAAAAACAATATTTTATATACTATATATTATGTAATATCGAATAAATTTATCACTATCAACAAATATATTGCATATTAAATAAACATTCAATAATAACATCAACATATTGTTCAAACAGATTATTTGGTGTCTCCAAATTCTCATTTTACATTATACGTTATAATTTCATGTATTGTGTGAAAAATATATCGAAATTCATGGAAAATTCCTTAAAAAAATAAATTTGAACTTAAGCTCGTTTAAATCATCGAGTTTGAGCTCAAACTCGAGCTTGAACTCTGAAAAACAAGCTCATCTAGCTTGAGTTTGAGCAAACTCGATTTTCTTATAACATATTTGAGTTTGAGTTTGAGTCCTAAAAATGAATCAAGCATATCAAGCTCAACTCATTTATAGATTCAATGTTTATTTATCAAAAAGTGAAGAATTGGAGCTCATATGGATGGATTATTTTTCTTAGGGAAAAATTTGGATGGACTTCAAAAAAGTGTTTTTTATAGTAGTTTTTTTTTTAAAGAAAATAATTTTATGTTTAGTTACAATAATTAAAAATATTTTAAAAAGTGTTATAAAAAAAGCTTTTTCATTTTTTTCATTTTTATTTTTTTTAAAAAAACTTATCCAACACAATTTTTTTGTTTTAAAATATTTTTTTTTAAAAATAAGTGTTTCTTTTTAAATTTTTTTTTCACCCAAACGGACTCTTGAATATGCGAACTGACTTGTCCTGTAGGATAAAAATGTGATTTCATCTAAAGTATTTTCTATTTTTGGCAATAAATTTTTGAAAAAAAAATTATATGAAATAATTAAGCTTAAATGCTTGATTTAAAAAAAACTTTAAAAAAAATAGCTAGGGATACGACAAGAAAGTTTAGGGGAATAGTGCTGGGTGGGCATAGGAGTCAACTTTTGCGGGACACAAGTTAAAATGAATTTACTATGTTCGGTATCGTGTGGTGTGGCCGACCTTCAAAGTTACAAACTTTTTGCGTGTGCCGATTACCAAACCTTTTTCACCCCCTTAATTTTCGCTGCAAATTACGGACAATGTTGTCCCCTCAGTCAAAATTACACTATAATTAATTTCGATTCGGATCTTTTATTATACTAGCAATTTCGTGTACCTATTATAGTTGTAGATATTATGATTATTTATTATGAAAATTTGACATGAATAAATATTTGATATAATATATTTATGTGTTAATAATTTTGGTAATAAATTCTCATATATTTTGAATCGTGCTAATTTATAATTTTGATGTGAATCGAATGTCATTTATTTTTTGATTCTCATATATGTGTTCATCATATGCATATATTCTATTATCAATTAATCAATATTTAAAAAAATTATTAAATAATATAAAATAATGTAGCTTGTCTATCTTAAACACAAAGAATAAATACATGTAATGAAGTGACAAAAATTATGAAATCAATTTCACACACAAAAAATATAACACCTTGTATAGCATATCCCAATAAAGAAACAAAAAAAGAAAAGCAGAGAGAGAAAAAGAGAGAAGGGAAAAACATAAAACCATTAACATAATGAAAATTGAAAAAGATTATAAGTTACAAAAATAAAAATATACCTTCAATTCAAAGCAAAATAACCGTTGTTTATTTTTCTATAACACAAAATTATGATTTGATGGCAGAATTGGGCATTAATCAGTGTAAAATTGGAGAAAAATTAATGGGAGTTTTGGCCTAATTTAAAGGGGAGGAGAAAAAGAACGTGGGAGAATAAGATGTGGAGAGATGAAGGTTGTGGAAAATGGGACGTAGAGAGAAAAACCATGATGGTTGTTGAGAACATGACTTTGGATTGTAAAATTATAATTTCAACTTGGTGACAATTATTTTGTAGAGTAAATTAAAGGATAAAATTGGTATATCAAAAAATTGGTATCCAAATTAATTTTAATGTGTGGAGATTTCCAATTTCACCTTTAAGGTGATGTTCTTGTTTAAAAATTTTAAGAAGTCTAATAGATAAAATATGTAAATTTACATTAAAAAAAACTGTCATTTGTGAGATAAAAACGTCTTTCTTTTTTTAATAGTATAGATAATCGTATTACATATTCTGTTATATTTATTAATATATATTATGAATATTGGTGAATAGTCAAGATAAGAAAAAAAAATATATTTTTTTCTATATCATTAATTTTTCTCTTTCCTTATTTCGACTGTTCAACCATATACGTAACGTGTATTGATGAATGTATCAGAAGATATAACATAATTATATAATAGAAAATCCGAACCGAATTAATTCACAATTTTCTTATCCTTCTATGAAAATTTAGCCCATGGGTATGTCGTCAAAAGGCAACAACATAAATAGTTTAATGGCTTAAGTTTAGTTTGAATATATTTAGGTTTAGGATGAGTTAAATACTGAATTAATTGGCGATAATATAATACTTTCTTTGTTTTATAATATTAATTATTTTAAATTTTTTACACAAACTAATTAATTTAATAAATAACTTTTTTTTAGCTAACTTTTAAATAATTTAACAAACTTACCCTCCCCATACCTTATCAAATTCCATTGAAAAATATTGGTAATTGAGTAATAAATAAGAATAAATTTGGAAAAAAAATTAATGCTTACTTAAATTTTTCAATGTGACAAATATTACAAGACAAGAAAAGCTCTCTAAAATGACTAATATTATGAAACATATGAAGTAAGTGATGATAAAAAATATTATTAATTATATATATGTGATGACAATAAATTTATATCGTCATAAAATATAATTTGCATAATATTAACTGTGATAACATGGTATGTGAATGTGATAATACAGTGCAAAATTGATAATTATTGGCAAGCTTATGATGATAATTTTGTGATAATAGAATTTTAATGGGAATTTTTTTTATTTCCAAATTGTCACTATAAGTGTGTCGCTAATTGTAAATGGTGACAATTGAAACATTAATTTTTGTCACCACTGAGTTATATTGTGATAACATAAAAATTATTTTCACAAAAAAAAATAATTAGTAATAAAATAGAAAATATTGTCACTTAATATAATTATTGATAAAAAATTTTATTTTGTCACTTTTATATTTTTTCATTAATATTATTTTTTCTTGTAATGTTTTATTTTTATTTTTTAAAAAATATTGAAATTAATAATAATTAAAGATACTAATATACTTTTTATTAAAATTAAATAATTTTATTTTTAATTCTATAATATATTAATAATATTTATTTAAAAAAAAATATTTACATGACTTATATTTAAATTTAATTAATATTCTTTATGGGTGAATGATATGACCTCAAGTTCGAGCTCATTTTTAGGGTTGGAGCCTAGCTGAACTCATAAACACCCTTGTCACAAATATATTTTGATTAATTTCTTCAAAGATAAAAAAAAAATCTTGGCTAAATTTGATATATATATAAACTTTTTCTCTATTTAATTCATTAAACCAAACCTATTTCGTCAATTTTACAAACATGTTAGTCATTCAACTATTAGTGACTTAGTGTAGCGACGTACACCTTTTGTGTGGCATTTATATAACTTCTTCAATCTTATATTGTTAATCTTTTTAAAGAGTTTTTTTTTTTTATCACACAATATATATCATTTTGAGAAGTTCGAGAAAATATTATTTTCCAATTTATCCTCATTCTTTTTAACGAAAATTCATTAATTATCATATTACAATTTTCTAAAAGGAGTTGTGTCCAACCCATATATCTAGTTCACACTCAATTTTTTTGCATATTGAAAAATGGGGGGTGTATTTCGGCCAAATTTGTTCGGTCCAATCCACATATTTAGTTCACGAATTGAGAGGGTGTAAGGGTTGGTCAATATTGACTTTGTTTTATTTTAAATAAAAAGGAGAAGATTGAACAGTTGTTGTAGTAACAAAAAAAAAAAAAAAACAAAAAAGAAACACATCAAAAAAATTTAGCTTGCACAGTCGTCATCTAGAGCTCGATCGTCATTTATGGTGTGATTTGGCTGAAATTTTGATAGCACATCGACAAGACATCGAACTTTAATATGTATAGTGGATCTTGGATTTAAAGCACCAAAAGTCCATCGTTTGTAGCACGAACAACAACTGCGTTTTTGGGCATTAATGAACCTTTTAATCTTTTATCTCCTTGAATTCTTGGTTCGATTTGTGATCTTTTTTTGCTCTAAATTTGCAAGCTTATTGAGGTGTAATTTGCTGCACATTTTCTGATATTATAGTGGAGATTTGTTTTGGCATCGTAAACCTCGTGGTTTTTACCCTTTATATTGGAGGGGTTTTCCACGTTAAAATCTTTGTGTTCTTATTCGTGCGATTGCTTTTACTTCTCGTGCAGTTTGGATTTTTGATTATGTATGTTGGTTTAGCATTGATTTGAATCATGAAGAATTTGAATTTCCTTTGCATGGTTGTTTGTCATGATAAATCCCGTGTATAACAAAAGGAAGAGTATTTTTGGTCAAGTTACAATGAATTAGCTAGAAAAAAAAGTTTTAATTAACTTAATTGACATATGTGAAAAATCTTAAAAAACTAGTAATTTGGAACTAATGGAGTATTATACTTCATAACGACATAATCACTTACATCAAAATTACGTGGAGCTTATTAATTATTTATTGTTTTATGGGCTGGCAATGACTGACCTATAATATCGGCCTGATGATGGATAAAACTTAATTTACTAATTTATTAATATGATTGTAGTCATCAAGTTGGGCTTACTCCCATCAAACTTTGAGAGAAAAACATTCCATGACTATTGGGTTCCTTTAATTAGGAAAGTTACACAACGTATTTTAAAATGATCTTTTAATTATCAAAAAATAAAATTGCATCAAATATTTCTTTTGACAAACATTTGAAGGTAGATTTGACACATTTGGCATATATTATTGAAATATAGTCAACTATAAGACAAATATTGCAATTCCCAATCGAAGGTCTAGAGAGAGAGAGAGAGAGAGAGAGAGAGAGAGAGAGCAAGGTAAAGAAAAGGAGAAAGATAAGAAAAAACACTACATTTATTTGAAACTAATTCCGAGTATCTCCAATCACCAAGAATAAAATACAATGCATGTACTATACATTTGACTTAAAAACGAAAAATTGTCAACAACAAATCATCTCAACTTTCTCAACGGTAGAGTTCTCCCAAAAAGCTTCTCCACCTCATTTGCCTCCATTTTCAGCCCATTCAAAACATCCATCTCCTCTTTGCTCAGCTCTTTCAAGAAATAATCCTTATCTCTCACAAGCTCTTGGAACCCCTCAGCCAATCTCTGAAACAACGTCACTTCTTTCTCCCTCACTTTCTCCACTTCCTGTTCAACTTCTTCTTCAATCTCCTCGACTTCCTTTGCGATTATCTCCTCCCCCTCCTCGACCGTTTTCTCTATGCGCTCGACCAGGGGGGGCTCGGGTCCGCATGTGTTGTCCGTCCGGATGAACTTGTTGAAGTCACGACCGACCTTTTGAGCGGCATTTTGTAGCTCGGGCACGATGGTTTCGGGCAAAACTGCGCTCCTCGTGTACACCACGGCCCCGCCGTACCCATCCCATGCGTCGTTCCGGCCCCGGTAGTACACGAATACGTAGTCGTCCGGTTGGTTTTCCACCTTGGCTGAGAGAATGTACCTGCGCGGATTCGTCGGGCAATAATCTCATTCTACATGGAAACTATGTGTAGTTACACAAATTTCTACTTTTTAATTTTGAAATTACAAATATCATCTTCTAACTACTGATATTCAGTCGAATCTGACATAAATCAAGTATTAATTAATCAGGTTCAATTAAGACAAATTATCCACTTCAATTACAAAGAAAACAAGGAAAAGAAAAGGACAACTTATCCCTTTTAGTTTCAGAATTACAAATACACCCTCCTTGCAGTCGAAATTCAATGAAATGATCACCTATATCATTCTCCTCATTAACCATGTGCAATTACACAAATTTTCCCTTTTAATTTCAAAATTACAAATTTGCTTGGCACCATTGAGATTCGATAAAAATTGAGAAAATTTAACAATAAAACTTCGATAACATCATCATCCAAAAATACTTTACCCAAAATTCTTTTACCATAACCTTCCAAAAAAACTTCGATAACATTGTCATCCATTTATGCGAGAGCAATTTGAGAAGATTATTAAACTTCGAATAATGAAAACATTTTAACCCAAACAAGAGTTGGTATTTAATAGAGATACGTTACAAAGGTATGTGCGCTTTTAATATCAAAAGGTGAAATTCGTGTAATTGTTTATAGTTATCAAGGAGGGTGCTACAAATTATTTCTTAAAAAAAAGTGAAGTTTCAAAACAAAAGGCAAGCAATATTGCATATATTGCGAAAAAAAAAGAAAAAGAAAAACATTTTGGAAAATTCAAAGAGCTTCATCATGGATGCTATAATTTTCATCAATTTAATCTTAACAATAAACTCAAACTCATGCAATGAAGTTTAGAAAAGTTCAGCACAATGCAAGTGTCATTTGAATAAACTGGCGATTAGAATAAATTCAAACATACCAGTCATCTTGGTAGTGAAGAAACTCGTTGTCATGATTGTATAATATGCCCGGATACTTGGGATCTTGCACGAATTTCTGGACCGTTGATCGTGTGAAGAAACCAGTATCCGGGGTCCTTATTCGCCAAGTCAAGTTCCCCACAAGTTTGTTCGACTCGGTGTGGAACTCATGCAGTTGGCAATCAAAGGTGTCAAATGTAGGATTTAAACCACTTGAAATGAACCATTTCCCATTGAAATCATTCATGTTGAAGTTTTGCACTAGAACCATAGGATCGGGTGCAGGGAATTCACCCACATCGGATTTACGGGGTACACATTTCTTTTGTGAGACTGCACAGTCGTTGAATTCATCTACAACGCTATTTTCAAACAAGTCCCCACACTTTATCTGTCATACAAAAGAATGAGAATTAGTGATAATATATAAAATGACAATGCTAAAGTTATTGCTGATTATATATATTAAGTGAAAATTTTTTACTTTTGTCACAGTAATGATTTGTCCAAACTTGGGTTGACAAGGATTGTGTTCGAGTTTTTGTCATTCTTTATAATTAGTGACACATATATATTCCTTATTAGTAAGCATGTTTCTCAAATTGTTATCACTGATAAAACATTATTGTGGCAAAAGAAGAAAAAATCGATAAATACATATCGTTAACGACAATATGAAAGTAGCAATCAATTGATACACATAATTAAGGGAGAATTACGTGTACACCACTTGTGGTGAGGTCTAATTACCACTTGATTCCTCTTATTTCATAATTAACATTACGCCCCTTGAACTTAGTTTCTGTCAATAAATACCCCATTCCATTAGATGCCGTTAGGGTTTTTGGTGTAATGCCATTGAATTATTGATATGAACTCTCGAAATTGCCTTTTTTTTTAAAAAAAATATTTGCCTGACAAAACCCTTTTAGGGAACAAAATGTAATATTCAAAAACAAAATGTAACTTTGCCACTTGATTTTTTGTCATTAATGTCAATTCTTTTTCATTTCAGCGCATTCACAGATGCATAGTTTATGGCAGATGTGGGAAGTTACCTGGCATTCAGTCTCGTCGGGTCTGTTATTGCAGGTCTGGAGACACGCAATGTTAGCAGCACATGATGGGTTCGCAATGCACTTACCAAGCTCCAACCTGTGCGAAAATATGGAAGTTCTAATCAGAATTTCTGATAACTCATACAATAATATAAGAGCGAAGCAATGTCGTGCATGGTGGTAAAATTCATTATACAGGCAGATAAAATGGGTGTGACGTGCTTTTAGCTTTAGAAAAAAGCAAAAACAGCCATTGCAAATGCTCTTCAACTATTGGACCAAAAAAAAAAAAGAGGACCAGAGCACTTATTTAAATTAAGGTAACTTTAAGCAAATCTTATTTTCATACACTTCCAACTTTCACTATTAACCGTTTTTGTCCGAATTTCTAAAATTAAGCACTCAGAAGAGCGAAAGCCCTTACAAACACCCCGAAAATTCATGTGTAGAAATTCAAAGAGAAATGAACAGCGGACATGCAATTTTATTTAAGTGTCAGTGTAGCCAATCATCAGCCACTAATGCAAATTCCATGAAGAAGCCAGACTTAGATATGCTTTTAAAAGGTAAAAAAATGGTAATTGTGAAAAATATTCGCAACAAAACTAGCAATCGACGGACCCAGCACCTGCATTCCTTCAGCAAGCAAGTACAGGTTTTCAGAGCATCCACGGCATCCGCTTTCGGAATGATAATCAATGCTAATGTCAGTAAAATTGCTGCACTCTTGCCATAGCTCCATTGTTTCCAGAAATCGAGACTCACTATCTCTCGAAAATCTACTTTCTTTTTGGCCTGCAAAGGGGTTTTGTCAAACAGAAAGAAATAACAAGAGTTCTTCAAAAATATAATAATGGGTCCACTACAACGTCCTCCCTGTAACAACTTGTAATTACACAAACTTCCCCTCATGGTTGCGAAATTAAAAATTCCCCCTTCTGACCATCGAACTTCAATTGAAAACCTTAATAAATATTCTCCGTATATCCGAGAACAAGGGAAATTCATTAAAATTTAAATAATAGCATCATTTTATCATGTTCACTACAAGAATGCATACTTTCAGTGATGAACCAATTTATAATTTCTTTGACGGATATAATTTATAACAATTCCGTTATTAAATGACTTATCACTAATTGTTTCTTTAGTTCTATTTATAATAAATTATGTCACTAATGCATAACAGATACCTTAAATTTGTGACATAATCTTTTCGTCAGACAATTTCTGTTAGTGAAGGGGGTACTTTTTTGTAGTTTTTTAAGGCTAACATAAGGGGACAATTGTAAGGTGGACATCAGCTACAAGGGAGGTAAATGTAATATTGCAATCAAGAGGGGAGATTTGTGTATTTATATAGTTACAGAGGAAGAATCTGTTATTATAACTATTATTAATATAATATTTTGTCAATAAGGAAATTAAAAATAAAAACAAGGACTCGTATCAAGAAGTCACCTCATCGATAATTGAGTTAGTCCTGTAGTTTGAACAAGTCTTGTCCATTCCTAACGAGAAGATTCTTGAACATCCTGACCCCAAATCTTTACAAAAGTGATGAGTTTTTTGTAACTTCAAGTATTGGAAGTTCCTTTTACCGGAATCCAATCTCACGGTTAGGTAGCCTTTAACACGAGACCTGCTCCAGTTATACCTTTCACGACATGTCAGTCGTGATCTGTTCCGCAAGAGAATGGTTTCACCGTTAGAAAGCACTCCCGAGTATAATGAAAAAGCCATATTTCACTCTGATGACAACCGAATGCAACCTGAACATAATGCAAAACATATGAGGTCAAGATTGAGAGTATGAGATAAGGTGAGGGTAAAATTTTGACTGAATAAAACCAATTCACTACATCAAGGCAAAAAAATTCCATTGTGAACGCATTTTCAACTTTTAAGTGCTACACAATCTCCAGATTCATTTTTTTTCACACTCTAAATCTTAAGATTGAAGGGTTTGATCCTGTAATAGTTATTATTTTGTTTGTGATTTTTATTTTTTTTATTGAGTAGTAATGAACACATACTTTTTGGCCAATCCACACTCTCAAAAGCCCTTTGCTGGAACATGCATCTAAATACATCGTCGAGTAAACAAAAGATGAACAAAAAAGGAAAAATGTCCTAAGCATTCTTAAATTCTGAGTCTAATGAAAATTTTTGGCAACTTCAGAGTAAATTTGAGTAGTAACGAACACATAATTTTTTATCCTTCCTCAACTCTCAAAAGCTCTTTACTCAAACACGCATCTAAATACCTTTTTCAGTAAATAAAACAAGAATAAAAAAGGAAAAATGTCCTAAGCTTTCAAGTGTAATGAACAATTTTGGCAACTTCAGAGTAAATTCTACCACAATGCTCAACACAAACAATCTATATTAAGCCCTTAATAGAAAACATCTATTCATTCTTAAATCCTAACTATTCCCTCTTTTTATGGCAATTTGAAATGAAGTCATTAACTGTTAAAATCAATATGAAAATCTGCTTGCTAAAATGGTATATCAGATTGCTAATGTATAAGACTAGGCCATCATTCTCAATTCTTGAACTATATCAAATAAGCTTCAGGTCCATATATAGATCATCCTGAAACGCCCACCCCCCCCCCCCCCCCCCCCCCAACCCCAAAAAACAATATGTGTGTGTGTGTGTGTAAACCCCAAAAAGAGAACTTGATTTGGTTCCACTAAAAATCCCCTCTTGAAATCATCAATGCACATGATTTCAGCAAGAATCAACTACCCATCAAAATAAATGGCATTATACAATCTTTAACAGCACTTGAAGATCAAATAAGTTCTCACATTGCATACTCACACTCACCAAATCCACCCACTCTGCTAATATAGGATTTAAAGTTCATATATACACAAAATTAACAATACCCACTTAAAAGTGAAACATAAGAAAAAGGAAAATGAGAACAAAGGAAACAACCAATGTAAAAAACACACACCACACACAGTAGAATCCACGAACCTTGGAATTGTGATACAAGAATGGCGGTTTTCTCGCACATTTTTTGGGGAACGCAGCATTTAGAGAAAAAGGATTAGCAATTTGGTGAAAAGGGAAGGGACGACGTGTAGAGTTGCAAGCATGTTAAGATGGATAAGATGTCTTGTGATTATTAGCACTGCAGCGTTGGTAGGGTGGGGCTTATGAAAAGTGGTAACCTCTTTCGAGAAATTTGCACCATTGGATGTCTTGTCTTTTTTAAATTTTATTTTATTTTGTTTATTCATTCTTTTTTTTAATTTTTATTTTATATATAATCAATTCAGGATTCTTTATAAATGTCAATCAGAACGTCACGTACGCATTTCTTAAAAAACGTAAGGAAAATAATAAGAGAGTTTGAATCTAGGATCTCAGTGGTGCAAATTCGAACTCCATTATTGGATTACAGGCCCCAATGGTATTTATTTATACTATTTATAAATTATTTAATAGATCTAATACCTACCTTAATTTGTTTATGTCGTTTGAGCTATGTATTCCTATTTATATTTTCTTTTCTCTCTCTTTTCTCACTCTAAGCCTTCTTTGAATTTATTTTTTTTTCTCAATCTCTCTCCTCTGTCAATATATATATATTTTCATATATTTTTTTTATTTCTTCTTTAGTTATTAATCTTATAATTCTATATTTATTTTAAACTATTTTTTATAACAAATTTAATAAAACACATACATTATAAATAATTAAAATATATATAATAATGTTTAAATCTAATAAATATTTTAATTTTATATTCATAATTTAAGTATGTAATTAAATTATATTTTAATTTTTTATTTTGCACATAGATCGAATGTGCTCCACCAACTAATTTACTTTATTTTTATAAAACACATACATCATCATATGGTCCATGCACGCACACTGTGCATGTTTGAACCCCTAATGATAACTCCATATCTTTTAAAGGCGGGGTTACATATCCATTGGGCTAAAGATTCGCAAACTATTTTTCTTTTTTTCTTTTTTGCCACAAATTATTTTCTAACACATTAAAGTTTTTAAATTTTCAGACCATATTAGGGATATAAGCGGATATTAAACGAATCAGATATACTGTATCCATATCCAACGAAGTTATAAAACATCCATAATCGGTTTCGATGGATATTCTCAATCTCATATGCGAATTTGAATTCCACGGATATTTTAAAAAATTTTGATATCTATGTCTGCGGTTAGCATTTGTAAAAATCGGGCATGATTATAAATATCTTAATATCCTTATCCACTTATAATTTACTGAGTATTCGATTGGATATTCGGATCGTTCATCCAAATATACAAATCTGTTTACACATATGTAAAGCATATTTTTTTTAGAAATATATATATATATATATATATATATATATATATGTAATGTATATTTTTTCAGATATTTGGATCGTTTATCCAAATATACAAATCTGTTTACAGATATGTAATGCATATTTTTTTTAGATATATATATATATATATATATATATATATATTAAAAGAAAGCATTACATAAATTGCACGAAATTACATAAATTGCACGAACTTATAACTTATTGATCATTGATATTAACAAAGTTCAGATATTATTTTTTATTTTTTCATAAATTATGAAGATATGATATATTTAGAATTTTTCCGATATATTTTACTTAAAGTACTAATTTATCATTATCATCATTAATACAATAGGGGAAATTATATTGAAAGGGTAATGATGTTTCAAAAATATTAAGAAAAAAATAACTTTATTTAAGTAGAACGGATTGTTACACTTTATAAATTACTAAAATGACAATATCAAGATAAATCATACTTTTATTACTCATTTCATTAGATTTTCTTCAAAATAATGATTCTTATCTTAATAAATTATTATTTTTTCTATAATTTTGATCCTCTTTATAAAACTACTTTTTTAGATTAAAAATTATACAATTCATCTTTTACTATAATAAAAAAGTATTACTATACTTTGATTTATTTAAAAAAAATATATAAGTACAATCTCAAAATCTCTCTCTCTCTCTCTCTCTCTCTCTCTAAACTAGGAAGAACGACTATAAGGAGATAAAGTCATGAAATACTTAAATAAAATAAAGGATTAAATATATTTTAACCCACTAAACTATGTCTCTTGTCTCATTGACCGCCTAAACAACCAATTCTAACACTTGCCCACCTCAAATAAGTATTAAGACATTATTACCCTTACTTCCGAAACTAATTCTATTATGTTTTTATACTTTTTAATATATTTATATCATTTAACACAATAAATTCAATTTTAAAATTTTCAGTATGCATAAACGAGCTTTTTCCAAAGAAATAAATAACATAACAAACAATAGCTTAAAGAATTATTTTTTAAAAAAATAAAAGAAAAAATTAGTTTAATAATACTTAAAAATTTTAACATAAAAATGATTTTAATATCTAAAGTAAGTGGAGTTGTTAAATTTATATTTTAAATAAAGTGTTACTATTTTTGATAAAAATGATATAAATTTATCTTTTAGTCATAAATTTAACATGCTCTTTTATTTAAACTGACCACAATATATTCAAATAAATATTAGACTAGTTGGATTAAAATACATAAATATATCATTGTTTAGCTTAAAAACATGCGCGCGCGCGCGCACACACACATATATATATATAAATTAATAGAAATGTATATAGTTAATCATTTGTATTTTAAAAGATTTTCCAAATTTTATTTAGATTATGGAGTCTATAGCTTATCTTAATTAAGTGCGAAAATGACACAATTACTCCCTAAAAATTTTCAATTAGAATCACTTTGGCTCTTCATCTTTAAATCACAACATTTAAGTGCTTTACGTTTTAATTATGTTTCACTTTAGTGTTTCAATTAGTTTTTTCAAGTGTAAAATTGCCAGTTAAAGTTTAAATTTTCACTATAGTCCTTTGCATTTTATATTTGTTGCACTTTAATCATTCAAATTTTTTTTTTAACATCTATTCTTAAAAAGTTATGAGTATAAAATTATAAACTACCACTAATGTTGCAATAATTCTGCATTTTCTACAAAAAGCCAAGGATAGATTTTTCTAATCTTGTCAAAATCTGAAAGAAAAATATTGAGGATAACACTTCATTGCCGATGCAACCTGCTTTTGCGGAAATATTGAAATAAAGTGTTCTTAAATAGCTTCAAATCCCAACAGAAGATTTTTCAATCATGAAAGATATGAGATATGCTGTGATTATATATATATATATATTTATTTAAAAAATTGTTATTAGACTCTCAAGGTCTTTTAATTAGGATTTTAAAATTGTAGAAGCTAACAATATTTAAGAGTAGCTAATTAATGAATATAATATTTTTTGATAAAAGAACCAAAGAAGTATAAAATCATAAATTGCCCAGAAATAACTTAATATTCCATATAAAATTACAACTTATCCCATTTCTTTGGCAATTGAATTTTTTTTTGCCAAAATTTGAATCACTTTAAGAGCACCTTATTTTAAAATATTGCCACATATACAAAAGGTGATACCATAGAGTATTATCCTCATTTTTTTTAATTTTCTTTTTTTTGGTTTTGAGTATGAGAAAAAATAATTTTTGAGGGACCAATATGAGAGAAATAAAATTTGAAGGATAAAGTGCAAAAATATGATATTGAAACGATTAAAGTGCAACTTAAACTTCGAATTGACAAACAACTGACAAAAGGACTAAAGTGAAATTGTATTAGACTTTAGAGATTTGAAATGCTGCGATTTAAAGATGCATGTAAACTAAAGTGATTCTAATCGTATGTTTTAAGTACCAACAGTGTCATTTGCCCCAATTAAGTTTATTTAATTAATATTTATTATTTAATTTTTATTGTTATAACTTTAAATATTTGAATTACATTTACTAGTTAATTTTTCATAATATAAATCAAAAATACTTTTAGCTAAATACATTTTCAAGTTGATCTTTATGTATGAATACTTAAAATACTTTCTCAAACATATATAAGCACATTTATTTCTATAGATTATTTAATTGAAGGGGCTAAGTATTGCATTTGTTAGTTTAGTGGGATAAAATAATGCTAGGGGATAGTTGAGAGGTGTAAAGTATATTTTACCCTAAAATAACATTATGATGATGATGATGATGATAAATTCAAAAAATATAATTGATTATTATATTTAATTTGATGTAATTTTTGTCTTCCCTATATTTATTAATTTGATTATAGATTATCCACTTGTTATACTTCTCGAACCATTTCCATTCTAAAAAAAAACTAACTTATATGGCAACTAATGAATAATAATTATATAAAAAAATCAACGTTAAACAATAATCTTCTAAGATTATGCACTACAAATAATTCAACCCTCTAAATTTTAAAATTAGAGCATGAAAAAATTATGTATTAGAAACTTTTACACTTTATTCTCCTAACATCTTTGATGAAATAATTAAATTATGTTTGTGACCTTTTATGGACTAGATAAAGATGAATAACATATATATATATATATATATATATATATATATATTGATTGTGATGCGTTGATTTATAAAAACATAATTAGTGCTAAAGAAAAAAGCGTTGAGTCATAAATTGACATTTTTCATAAAAAAATTAAGGAGTAATAATAATATAATTTTATGGTATGATTGATATTATACATTTAAAATCCTAGCCATTTGTAATGTTAACTAGTCATATATATTGTGATTTTATTACTTGATAATTTTTAAAAAAAAATTAATGTTAAAAGAAAACAATGTTGAATGGAGAATCAAAATATTTAATAAAACAAAACAGTAAAAGTAATATTAATGTAATTTATATTAAAATTACATTTTCCATAATTTACAAATTTCCTAATCTCATCTCCATAATTAGTTAAAAGTTGTTCCCCCTTTAATAATTTTGAAAGATTCTGCTCCCTTAACTATAACATTCCCAATATAATATGTATTACTTATTTCAATTTTTTTTATAATAGTCAAATTAACACATTTAGTTACTAAATTGTAATTTAGAGTGGATATCTAATTACAATTTGCGTATTCATTTATAACTCAAATATCTGTTGTTGAATATGAAAGAGCTATAATTTAAACGGATATGGATAATATATCTTATAAACTGATATAGATGCGGTAGCAACTTTAGCTAAAGGTATAATTATATATAAAAAAAAAATACTATGAGCCTGTATTTACTAAAATTATAATTACCATTGACACTAATATAGAGAAGTTCTTGTTTTTTTTTTTTTTAAAATGTAATTAGCGCAGTTAATAATTATTGTTATTTGCAAGATGGTAGCAACCTTGAGGGCAATAGTTATAATTTAAATAGATAGAGGGCTATTTTTATAATTGAGACAAATTTTAAGAAACTTTCGATAATTTTGTCTTAACTAAAATAAAATATTTGTTTAACGCCATAAGCAGCTTAATTAATTAAACAAAACAATCCATTTTTGTTGTTGCCCAGTATCGAACTGGGGACCTTTAGTGTGTAAGACTAACGTGATAACCACTACACCACATCAACATGTTTGCTTACTAATCTAAATTAAAAACTTTTTAAAAACCGAGAATAAAGTCAAAACCATATCATATAGAATCTCATAAAATTGGAACTATATAATTCAATATTTAATGTTGAATTTCTTACCATAATAATAATAATAATAATAAGGTAAACTTTTCTTATGCAAACATAAAATCAAACAACGGGTACCACTGAAACACCTACAATGTTTATGTATATCTATACTATATACGGTTAATTAATAAAGTATTTGGAGGATTTGATTGCCACCTTGATATTTTTTGTGTGTATTGTTATCTTTCGTATATTTTATTCTTAGTTTATTTCTTTCTCCCTTCTTCACTAATAAGCATATTTTTTTTTTTTTATTTTCTCTTCATCGTTTCTCTCTTCTATTCTTCTCTCTCCTTTATCAATATATATACATATATATATATATATTTATATATTGTATTTTTTTTCATCTTTTCTTTATTGGATTTTATTTTATCAAATACCTCAAAGGCAGAGAACTAAAAAGATCTTAAAGTTTGGCAACAAAATCTTTAAAGATAAAAACCTTTTGTCATATAAACTATAGTTGTCTTTACATTTTACCAACTAATATTGTTTTTTGCACTTGACTGTCGCCACTTCACGATTTGTTATATATGTTCACTTAATGCCTATTTTTTTTTTTTTCTGAAAATAATTGCCAAAAAGCCCACAATGATGAGTTTGCACGTGTTTTTGGTTTTATCTTTTTGCATTGAAATATAATTATGTGGAAGTTTTTGAGTTTTTTGCTTAATATTTTCACAAAAAATAAGCATGAAATGGTAATATGTAACAAACTGTGGAGATGAGGAGATTAAATATATATAAAAAAAGTTTTATAGGTCGAACTTAAAAATGATCATATATAATTCAAATGGCAAAAAATTATTAACCTAAATCTTTATATTATTTATTGAGGAGCTCTTGGCATAGTAAGTAAAGAAGAGGTCTCACGACCGCGAAGTCATTAGTATGAGTCTGTTTCTATTTTTATAATGAGTCGAAAGTATTGATATAATTGATTGATACATAATAAATTATATTTAAACAAAAAAGGACAAAAAAACTTTATATAGCTCGTTGTCCGTTTGACCACATCTTTTACTGCGTGATCCACGGGTGATAAAAACTAGGGGTGTTCAAAATATTCGAAAATCGACCGAACCGACCGAAACTGAAAAAAATCGAACCGAACCGAACCATTTTCGGTTCGGTTTTCGATTTTTTATGACCAAAACCGCATGAAATCGGTTCGGTTCGGTTTTCCTCTCGGTTAAAACCGAGAGAAACCGAAAACCGAAAAAATGAAATCGGTTCGGTTTCGGTTCGGTTAAACCAAACCGGCCTCATTTTTTTAAAAAAAAAATTAGGCTTGAAAACGTGTTTTCAAAAAAAAAAAAATTCTCCACTTTTAAGGGTTAATAAGGCCTGAAAACGTCCAGCAGCTCCATTTGGCAAAAAAAAGAAAAATTTTCCTGCTCTCTAGTCTCTGCTCCTGCTCCCGTGAGTCCTGTCCAGCGGTCCAGGCGTCCAGCAGCTCCAGCTCCAGCTCCAGCTCTCTCTCTCCCTCTCATCTTGCTTCGCAACAGCCAACAGCAGCAGGCCAGCAGCCGGTTTTTTTAGGTAAAATGGTTGCTATTTTTTGTTTTATGTTAAGTTTTGTGGTAGGGTTAAGAATATAGATATGGAAATATTTTGTGGGGACTTAAGAATTATGTTATTAGATTGTTATAATGTGATGGTATTAAGTGTTGCAAATGAGTTTTATTAAAGAGATGTTGGATTATTCTTTGTGGCATTTATACAAACACTTGGTGTGCATAAAGCAATGTATGTTAAAACTTAATAGTTGAGTTCTTATTAAGAAATTTGGTAATTTTGGTTAATAAACTTGATGAATAAACTTGCAAAGTGTTGGATTTTATATGGTAAGTTATTTTTTAACTTGCTATTTGTAAAATTTTGGATTAATGTTGAAATTTGAATTAGGAATGTGTTTAGGATATGAAAGAATATTAATTTGCAAAGTTGTATTGTAACTTGCAATTTGATAACTTAAATCATTGATTAAGACATTTTTTTTTTAGAAGATGGAAGATATTCCGGAGAATGAGGAGATGGACTTGAACATGGATCAAAATGAAAGGAGTGAATCGTCGGGATCGAAAGACAAAAATCCTACCGGACGTACTCCAAGTAAAAAGAAGAGAAAGCAATCAAATGTTGAGTCAAGTGAAAATGACAAAAAAAGGTCCGAGGTATGGAAACATTTCGTCGAATTTACAGACAAGAACGGTAGAAAAAGGGCTAAATGTAAGCATTGTCATAAAGATTATGCATGTGATCCGCGTAAAAATGGAACTGGGGGATTGAATAATCATATGAAAAATTGTAAGAAAAACCCCGATAATAAGCCCGAGAACTACACTATTGATAGTTACACTCAAAGTGTAGATTTAAGAGACATGTCTTCTCATGTAAGTGCCCCTGGAAAATTTGATCAAGAAGGAACGAGGGAAGCTCTTGCGAAAATGGTTATAATCGATGAGTTACCGTTTAGATTTGTGGAAGGTGAAGGTTTTAGAAAGTTTGTGTCTGTTGCATGTCCTCAATTTGCTGTTCCATCTAGAATTACGGTTGCTCGAGATTGTTATAAATTGTATTACAATGAGAAGAGCTTATTGAAGGAGTTCTTTAAAAAATCTGGAGTGCGAGTGTCTCTTACCACTGATTTATGGACTTCAAATCAGAAAATTAATTATATGTGCTTGACTGCCCATTTTATTGATGATCAATGGAAGTTGCATAAGTTAGTTTTGAATTTTGTTCCTTGTGCTAGCCATAAAGGTGAAGATGTTGGATTGTTGATTGAAAAATGCTTACTTGATTGGGGAATAGAGAATGTGTTTACTATTACGGTCGATAATGCATCTTCAAATGATACCACTGTTGCATATTTGAAAAGGAGATTATTAACATGGAAGAAAGCAATTTGTGAGGGGAAATATATACATATGAGATGCATTGCTCATATTATTAATCTTGTTGTTAAGGATGGATTGACAGAAGTTGGTAGTTCCGTTGAGAAAGTTCGAACAGTGGTGAGATACTTAAGGCAATCACCGGCTAGATGGAGGAAATTCAAGGAGTATGCTCGCGAGGAACAGGTACCATCAAAAAAATTGTTGAGTCTTGAATGTCCTACACGTTGGAACTCATGTTATTTTATGCTTGAGACTGCTTATATGTTTCAAGGTGTGTTTGATCGGTATGAAATATGTGAAAAAGAGTTCCGCGATGATTTTGGTGAAAATGGTTGTTACGGTAGGATAGGACTTCCTAGAGCTAGTGATTGGGTTATGATTGAAAGGTTGGTCAAATGTTTGAAACATTTTTATGAGTTGACTGTTCGCATTTCTGGTTCAAAATTTGTGACATCAAATGTGTTTATGGATGAAATAAGTGATGTCGATGCTTTGATTAAGCGATGACAAGGAGGTAGTGATAAGCAATTGGCTGATCTTGCAAATAAAATGAGAGTGAAGTTTGATAAGTATTGGGGAGATCCTGTGAAGATGAACATGTTGTTGTTTGTTGTTGTGGCTCTTGATCCGAGGCATAAGTTGGGGTATGTCAAATTTACCCTTAAGCAAATGTATCCGGCTGCATTAGGGGTGGATATGTGCACTCGAGTCACTGATGCTCTTGGTGAAATATTTGAAGAATATAAGAAATTGTATGGGCCCGTAAGCCAACAACACAGGGGTCTGACACTACCGAGAGTTGTGCGTATGATTCTGATAGTAGTAGTGAGATGTTGGAGGTGAGGGCTCAAAGATTGGCAGCATATCGTAAGCAATGTCTCGATGAAGATGGAGATTTTGAGAGTGAGTCCGAGTTGGATACATATCTGAGTGAAAAGAAAGATAAAGATGTGCCTGATTTTGATGTTCTTGGATGGTGGAAGATGAATGCCCAGAGATTTCCTATTTTAGCAAGATTGGCTCGTGATTTGTTTGCTATGCCCATATCCACTGTTGCTTCGGAGTCGACATTTAGTACGTCTGGGCGTATTATTGATGATTTCAGAGCTTCATTGACCCCAAGAATGTCTCAAGCACTCATTTGTGCTCAAGATTGGTTTCGCAATGGACCTCCCAAGCCACCGGTTGAGGAAGAATATGGGCAAATGAAAAAGGTTGAAGAAGGTATGCATATAAATTATAAAGTATGATTTATAAATATTATAGTATCTATGAATTTCATTACTTAAGTCCTTTTAAATATTTTCCTAATAATTTGATGTGTGCTTTTTTTTAGATGCGGTTTCAAGTGTTGGACCCGACTCGGTGGTTATTGGCTTGTGATGTAATTATTATATTTTGGTGAATTTTTTTATTTTATTTTTTTTGCATTTTATACTTACCTTTGGTTTCTAGATTTTTACTATTAAGTATTAATTTATTAAACATGTTTAATGTGTTTCATTTTGTCTTTTTTAACTTTTTTTCCTTATTTTGTAGGACGATGAATCGATGATGCATATATGTGATTCGAGCGTCGACCTAGAATGCTAGATTGATGGAGATGCAAGTTTGAAGAATATTAAACACTCATTTTATGTTGATTTTTTGAAAGTTGAATGAATATTGAGACTTGTGTTTATTGTATTGAATTTTTATGTTGTTTGTGTAATGTGAAGAAGCAACTTATTTATGTTGTTGTTTGTGTAATGTGAAGAAGCAGCTTATTTATGTTGTTGTTTGTGTAATGTTTGTGTAATGTGAAGAAGCAGCTTATTCCCACTGCCCACTGGAGTATGGTTTTATCTTGACATGTTTCAAGAGAACTAAAAATAAACAAAAAAGAGTAATAATACAAAGTTGCTAACTTTTTCCCAATCCAACATACTCGAAAGTCGAAAATGCTAAACCTAAACCCGAAGCAAAACCATCTGTCCCTCTTGACTCTCGCACACTATCACAAACAAGGAGGATAAATAGTTTATTACCATTTCTAGCTTTAATCCCATTTGGATACCGTTAGAAATCATAAAGGAAATTGTGACTGTCCAAGTTGGAAGCTATGCAAATTTTGTGGGCTCTCACTACTGGAATAGTGGAATTTCCAAGTACAAAAAATATTGCCCACCGAAAAACAAAGTAAATTTTTTTTAAAAAAAAAAAAAATTCGGTTTTTCGGTTTTCCAAGAAAACCGAACCGATCGGTTAACCGAACCGAACGTGCGGTTCGGTTCGGTTCGGTTAAAACCGATTGAACACTCCTAATAAAAACAATCAATTAACCTTGGTATTACACGACTTATCCAAAAAAAAGTTAAAAACCTTGGTGCTACACCAAAAAAAAGACAAAAGTACATATGATAAAAACAATCAATTAACCTAGAATTGCACGAAAAAAGACAAAAAGTACATAGTCACATAATTCATATACTCATATATATATATATATATATCGTAAATCATAATGGTTAACAAGTTCTGTATATCATTTCCTTGTAATTAATGTCGGATTATTGTCGCTATTTATGTCGGGGTGTCAAACTACAGCATCCATATGAGAAAATTTCTGATACCACCATGTTGGTGGTGATCTAATAGTTAATTAGTTCTACTATTTATATATTGAATACTTAAGTGTAAAACTCATGGAGAATTAATGTACAATTTGACAATTGCTTGGGGTATTATATATGGAAAATTTTTATATGGACCGAGTGTATGGACTCCATCCATGCACTTTGCGGTCTAGATTTAGCTACACGTTATATGTATTTTATAAAAAGTTTAATACATAGCACGTGGCTGAATTTGAACCGTATGATGTATACACCCGATTCATGGAAGAACTTCCCATTCTATAGAGACTAGCGGTAGGAGTGCAAACGTATGCTAAATAGATCGGACATGTACCTTGATATTCATATATGATTAACTTATTGAATATCGGTATGAAATACTAATATCTCAAGATATTTAAGATTCATATCGGTCTCCAATAGATATTGATAGAATTTAGATATATTCATATCCAATTGTAACTTTTAAAAATTAAATTCAATTATAAGTATTTGAATATTCGATTATAAATATAAATATTGTAATTTGATCATTGTGAATATTTGAGGATCCTATTTAATTTTGAATAATTGATATTTAATTCTAATTTATCAAAAATTTGAACCTGTATATATATAATTTAATACATATTCTTTTATTTATAACTCTACTAATTTATAAAAACTTATTCACACACATTGACACCATACATTTTTATTCACCACAGCTAAAGTTCATATATGTATAATTTTTTTTTATGTTTTTGTAAGTTATCAAAAATTAATGTTTAATTATCAAGGCACCTATATATTTTATTTTTCATTCATATACAGAAAATTCTTCCATGCATTCAGTTTGAATTCAAAACATGTATCTAACGATTCAAGTTGTGGCACATCGTATATAATTTCACTTATAAAACTTATCAACATGCAAAATATAATATAATTTTAACAATTTGGTTTGTACGTTGGTTCCAGACATCGGGTTCATAAAAATTTTTCCCCTAATGTAGAGATGAAATCATGATGCTCTGCATGCCAAATCAACGTTAGAAACAAGGCCTTATGGTTGCAAATCACTAAGCAGAGAAACTATTTAGACAAGAATATTCGAATTCTTTCGTCCATTTAATTTTGCCCATAAATATGCCCGTGCATTGCTCATATTCAAGAAAAAATTGTCTTGGTTTTTGCTAGTTTCGAAAATTAGTAATAATAATTCCTCTAAAAAATGTGCTAAAAAAAAATTCTCTTGTGAAATTGAACTTTCACAGCAGAAAGATGGAAGTAGAATGCATGAAATTTATGTTTCCTTCTTTGTTTTTATTAACTTTTCTGTGTGTTAAAGCTTTTGCAGGGCCATCACCCGGAGATCCAGGTCTTCTCTCTCTCTCTCTCTCTCTCTCTCTCTCTCTCTCTCTATATATATATATATATATATATATATATATATATATATGAATAAATGGATAATAATATTTTTCCATTTCAGCTATAATTCTTTTTATATTTTATTGTCTGAACTTTTCTGTTTCACGTCGTACCTCCTACACGTCATAATTTTTTAAACATTACACCTATTGCCTATTTTTGTAGAAGCATTTAGCAAAAAAAAAAAAAAAAAAAAAAAAAAAAAATCTGAAAATCACACATATTCTATTCCATCGTAACTAGATAAACCCAAAAATATATAAAAAGTCACCATGTGTGATTCTTTTGCCAAAAAATTCTGCTAAATATATAGGCCTTGAGGTAGTAAGGTATGAAAATCATACAGTTTAGGAGATAAAGTTTAATTTGCAAAGTGTGAAAATGACCGTAGTTTGAATGGTAAAAGATTTTTATCCCAATATATAAATTATTTAAAATTTTGAGTCCATTCAAATAAGTTCCATATACTTAACATATGTGAATAGTTTCATTTAATTCTATTTTGATAGAGTCTTTTTCCAAAATATTCCTTTAATAAATAGTAATTCCCAAACTATTATTCTTCCAAATTAAAATTCTTTCCTATATTATTACACCTTGTGGATTTTTTTTTTTACCCCAAAATATTGCTCTACTAAAAACTAATTCCCTAACTATTACTTATATCCCAGCAAAAATACATGGTTAACTACATTTTGCCCTCTTAAACTACTCATTTTTATATATAATACCCTTCTAAATAGATTTTTATACCATTTACCTCCTTAAACTATTTTATGTAACACTAACCACCTTTTATAGCTAACGAATTATTACTCTTCATAATCTTTTAATTTATTTTATTTTTCATCATCTAACTTTTTTTGTTACCATTTTTACATATCTATTTTTTTTTATCCCTTCTCCTTTTTAATTTAATGTTATTACTAATAATTTGAGTTCAAAGTTAATAATTGATATAATTATTGCTTCGAGTTTAGTATTCATATTTGATAATTGATTTGTTATGTCAAAATAATTGTTGGAGATTTACTTAAAATCTTTTTTATACATTCTTTGTTACTTTGATATGGCGAATAATTATGAATAAAACTTTTAAAAATTATCCATACATATTTGGATTTTATGATTAATACTTAGTTAAGATATATAGAACATATAAAGTATTTCGATATATAGGTTTTGTTTTGAAATTTATTTTTGTCTCAGTTCAAATTTTAGAATTAATTATCAATATAGGGCCAGAAACATAATGCTTGTAAATATCACTATACATTTTAAAAATGACTAAAAATTTATAGAAATTTAAAAATAATTTTAGGTCTTCTATTTATATATTTAAAAATCAATTCCAATTTTCAACATTATTATATCGTCTAAGTTTTCAAAAGTATTTATCTTTCATGTTTTTAATAAAGAGTTATTAATAAGTATACAAGGGAGTGGGTGTCATCTATATACCATCATTTTAGATAGTATATGAAAAAAATTTGATTTGGGGGTGTATTTGATATAAAATGAACAATTTTAAGGGGCAAACTATATATTGAAAGTATAAAGAAAAATAATGAAATTATGAGCTGTAATACGGCAAATAATTTAGACTGCATAATAATTTTGGAATTATTTTCTATTAGAGTAGTATTTTGACAAGTATGAAACTAATTAATTTTTTTTATATGAATTTAAAGAAGTATTTCGTTATTCATATTTATTTAAAAGAATCCAGTATTTATCCTAGTTTTGAAATAAATGGATTAAGCTTTAATTCAAATCAAATAACAAAATCAATATTTTTCTTGCAATATTTATCATTTTCTTTAATTTTAAATAATTACAGCCTCATTATATTCTTTTTTGACGTGTATAAAATTGCAATAATTCTTAATTTTAATTCATACAAGGATATGGATTTTTATAATCTAAATTTCTGAAAGAATCAAACAATTATTCGAAATGTAAGATAACACATTATATTTAATTCAAAGATAAGGATAAAATTGATACTTCATTTTTCAATGTCTTGTTTGCAATATTTGTCAATTACTTTAATTATAAATAATTAGATATGTTTATAACTCATTTTTATATAAATTAAAAAAAAATACTCAAGCCGTAATTATACAAAAAGAAATACTAAAATTGTTATATACTGTTATTAATTAAGTTTTTGAGTATACCAATTTATTAATTACACTATAGTATGGTTTTAAAATTTTATACTTTGTAAAAAGAATTAATCGATTTATTTTTATCACAACTTATTTTCTTTACTTAATAAAAGTTTTTTATGATATATATTCGATTTAAAAGCACTTTTTCCCATGCCTTTGCACGGGATAGTTACTACTACATATGTATATTGGGTTTTTTTGTTTGTTTACCCATATTTTTCCAAACTTGGTTTAGAGGGTGTTTGGCTAAATTAATAAACTACTCACAGCTCACAAACCTTTTAGGGAATAAAGTTAAAAGAGTTTATAAGTTATTTTTTAAAAATAAGGAGGTGTCTACTTATTTCTTAAAATCCTGTCAAACTCATTATTTTCAACCATATTAATTATAATATTATCATTAATAACATCTTATAAACTATACCAAATTTTATTTATCTAAATACTTTAATAATTTATTTTTAAGTATTTGGATGAGCTTTTTTTCTTTTTTAAAAAAAAGAAAAAGCACTTATTTTTTTTAAAAAGAAAACATTTTAGAGCAAAAATATTTTATTTGGATAAGTTTTTTAAAAAAATAGAAGCTAAAAAAAGAGTCAAAAAGAATTTTTTTTTAAAAGCTATTCTAAAGTAACTTAAAATACAACTTCTGTTAAAAAGTCATTAACTGTTGCATTCAAATGCAAAACTGCTTAGTTTAGAAAAGAACTCTACAATAAAAAATAGTATTTGAAAAGTATTTTTTTCTAAACCCATCCAAACGGACTCATATAGGAGCTTATAAGATGTTTGAAATAAGTTTAACCAAACACCCTCTTACTGATGAGATGAAATGTTCTTGCAGCTTGCATGCTAGATTTCAGCACATTTCCATACAGGCCACTAGGTGTTTGTAGAAATGCCCAAGAGAAGCTCAAGGACCGGAACGGCTTCCCCAGAACAACCTGCTGCCAGAACGCCCTCCTCACTTTCTCCCACGCGTTAGCCCTTCATGCCCTTAACGACTCGTTTGGCAATATCTTCCTCCAGCGAGACGAATGGAATAACTGCAGTGGACCCTTTAATCCGCAGCCTAACGTGTCAGCCCAATCGTGTGGATTCGATAATTTCTACTATGGAAGTAGCAACTGCTCCACTCTTCATCTGTCATATATTGATAGTAATGTTGTCGAGCAGTGCTCCCATTTCAGTTCTTCTTCGTTTGATGACGCATGTCGAGATTGTACGAATGCAATATTGACAGCATTGGATCATATGTTGATTGATCAGAAAACTGAGGTGAGTGATGATGAGAAAGCCGTGTGTCTTGTAGCAGTTCTTGTCACTGTTATAGCTGGGAACATGAACAATGCCTCGGTAATCGATAGATGCTTGCCTGCTTTGTCTCTTCCAGGTGGGCAAATGTATATAGATATATTGAATATATATATATATATAGTCTTGCATAATGCTAGCCTGTTTTTGATCAATTGAGACTTCAGCATAATAGACTCTCCTAGCCACTGCTGCTCAATCTTTGGTACAAGAAAAGTAAAGAACATGATACGGGAAAGCAATTTAGTGTTCTTCAGGATAAAACACACACGCACACGCACACACACGTTATCTACTCATCTGATTTTGTATTTGCATGTTGGGTGCAGATCCAGTGAACTGCATCAATCTCAACAGTAAGTGAAATTCTATTCAGTCCGTACCTCTATTCATACTTAAACCATAACACACTTAACTAACTCATTTATAACCAAAATATCATGTTTTTTCAGCTAATGTGGCTGGAGCTTTCCCTGTAGTAATCCTGATAATGATTGGATTAGCCATGGGCATCGCACTGATAAAATTCGTGACAGAGAATCAGAAGCAAAAGAAGAAACCTCTTACAAACAAGGACTTTGCAGCCTCATGCTCAGGGCTATACAGATTCTCCAAAGCCGAGATTGAAAAAGCAATCAATTATGGCAACGAGAAGAACTACCTAGGAAGAGGCAATGCGGGGCAGGTTTTCAAGGGCATGATGCCCAGTGGACAATTAGTGGCTATAAAACAGATTTACATGAGTAACAAGTCGGACTCGTTTACTAGGGAAATTGAACGTCTTTCAAGTTTTCGGCACCCGAATCTTGCGTGTCTTTTTGGCTGCTGCATTGAAGATGGGAAGCAGTATTTGGTTTATGAATATTGTTCTAATGGAAATCTGGCTCAGAATCTTTTAAGTATGAGTGTGTGTGTGTGGGTTGTTACGTGTATTGATGTATGTGCGCTTATGATCTGTTATATGTGATGTAACAGGGAAAGATACTGTCCTCACATGGGATTTAAGAGTCAAAATCTTGAGGGACTGTGCTTTAGCCCTCAACTATCTCCATAATCATGTCGATGGCTGCATCATTCACGGAAATATTAAGGTCATTCCTACTTCTTTAGTAACCTTTCTGTAACATATTAAATGGAATGGAATGGGAGATGAAATACGATCCAACATAGAGGATCTCAAGTGGAAACGGGAACATATGAATTTGTTGCTCCGACCGGAAACATGGAAATTCAGTAAAAAAAAATAGCAACAAATTCATAATCTCGGCAAACTTCAAACTTTACGGGATGGTCTGCAGCAAAGATCGCTTCATGATTTTGATGGCGATAGCTGACATTTTTTTCAATGAACCGACTGACCATAGAGGACTCTGTAATTATTTCTAGAAACGCTATACAGTATTTATGATATGAGTTCAAATCGAACGGCCTAAAACAATCAAATTTTGACAAAATGTTGGCTGATTCTTTGTTCCGCAGCTGACAAACATTCTTCTGAATCATAATATGGAGCCTAAGCTATCAGATTTTCGACTCGGTAAAATCTTGGGCATGGAAGGGAGCAATGTGTTTATAGATGTTAGGGCGTCGCTTATAGGTTATATCGATCCTGAATATATGAGCAGTGGCAAGCTGACTAGTGCTAGTGATATCTATAGTTTTGGGATAGCGACTCTGCAGCTTTTATCTGGACTGAGAGTGATATCGCTTGACCATAATGCAAGGGATCAACTTAGAACAAAGGTACTGTTTCACTCGTTGCATCTTCAATGCACATATCATTAGCTTCCTTCGAGCACTTGCTCCCCTCCTCACTCTCTTTGTTTTGAATGTTGGGTCGTTGCGGCTCTCACTCGATCATCTCTTCAAGATGTTGGCTTTGAGCTTGATCTTCAATCAATCTCTTGCCGCTTAGTTGCATGTTTGTATACACACAGCACACACACAGAACACAACTTTAGTGCACGTATATAGAAGCATAACTGTATGCACACAGCATGTACACAGAAGACACCTTGCTCAGAGTTATGCACCACGCACACACTCAACACCCATACATCAACCCAGCCCGGACCCACCTGAATTGACACCCCTAGTCACTGAATTTGACTTCTCTTATGTATCTGATACGATGTATTGAGTTTGGTGAAAATGGTGTTGAAATGTCAATCTCAAACATGTTGCAGGCAAAGGAAGTGGCCATGAGAAAACGACCTTCAACAGATTTCCAAGACCCCAGGATGAAAGGAGACGTTGTTGATGTTGATTTTCAGTCCATATTGCAAATAGCAGTGCTCTGTGTAGCCAGTTCAAGGGCAGGTCGTCCCACAATAGATTTGGTTTGCGATGAGTTGGAGACGGCTTTGAAAAACACACAGCTTGAGATGGTTAGTTTAGTACCCGAGTTACATATATATGTTGTTTAAAACAAGTTTCAAGTGATTTAACCAACAACATGTTGGTTCGTTCGCAGAGAGCAAGGAATGAGAGGAGCTTACTAGCAGCACCCTCAAATTCACTGACCGACTTGTTATAATGTTCCGAATAATGCTTATGAGCCGAGGGCCGGAGATTTCTTGGTTGATCCACTAAGTCGCTAACCTTAACTTGCTTCCTCTGCTCACCGCAATGTGCATAACACTTGTTGAATCCCCTCGTCTGCATCATAAGATGACCACATGGACAACACATAAGCGAAGATGAACCAAAGATTTTCATATAATTATGACACAGTATTCTGTCCATGGGACGTGATTCTCTATATTGTTGTCACAATTAAATCGTGATCTTTTTTTCGCTCATGGTAGAACTGGTTCTGTCTTTCGTTTTGTACTTGCCATGGCTAAGCCATGAATTTTATCTTGTTCTATCACAGTATTCCCGTGATTTATCTCACAACTAGTTCATGATTTACTGTTTGCCTATCATGATTATACTATGATTTCGGTCATGCTTTTGTCATGATTCTAGCCTGTCCCATCACGATTTGATCGTTATCTCAACTTGTGTACTGTTCGATTTATGATGAAATTGAGCTTTCTCTGTTATGAGGTTGCTGTTGCATTTCATCTTTCCTAATTCAAATGTCAAGAGTTCTCAGCTTGAGGGAGAGGAATAAAATACTCTCTCTCTCTCTCTCTATATATATATATATCTTGTGCCTTCTCTTAATGTAACAAGCTAGACATGATTGAGATATATGTTCTACCTTGTGCGGGAGTGTTAGACGATAAACATGAGGTAGGGGTGATAGGTGGGCATGTAATGTAGGTAGATGTGTACATTATTTAAATATATGAGCATGTATTTATGTATAGTCTGTACACTTCTACACAAGGAGATACACAACTGAATGAAAAGGGGCATTCAAATTTCAATTTTCTAACAAGGTTCAACTAAGAAATCCATCACATTCTGCGTATGTATTGTTTCAGAAAAGATTGCAGCAGAAACAGAACAAATTCCCAACCAAAAAAAAAAAAAAAAAAAAAAAAAGAAACAGAACAAATTAAAATGCACATTACAAAGTATCACTACAACAGAAAATGCTATTTTCAGCAGAATATTCCTTCGAAAAATTTGGCGGAAATTCAAAAAAAATAAAAAAATAATAAATTTTAAAATTTTTGGAGTAATTTCAGCAAAAAACTCCACGAAAAATAAAAAAATAAATAATAATAATTATTAAAATTTTTAGTGAAATTTCGGTGGAAAATTGTGTCGAAAATTTTAAAAAATAATTTTTAAATAAAAAAACAAAAAAATAAATATTTTTTAAAATTTTGGTGGAATTTCGGGGGGAAATTCCATCAAAAATTTTAAAAAAATTAAAAAAAATAAATTTTAAATAAAATAAAATAATTTTTAAAATAAAAAAAAAAATTTTAAAATTTTTAGACAGAATTTCAATGGAAAATTCAACCGAAATATTTAAAAAAATAAAAAATATTAATTTTTAAATAAAAATAAAAATAATAATTTTATAAAATTTCGGATTATTTATAAAAAAGTTAAAAAATATATTAAAATTTAAAATTTTGGATTTCTATTTGAATTATTATTATTAATTATAATTAATTAATTTTTTGTATATTATATATATAAATTTTTAAAAAAATTACAAAGTTTTAATTTGTTCAATAAAAAAAAACTTATTATTTGAATTATTATTATTATTATTATTATTATTATTTTATTTTGAATTATTAATATTTGAATTGTTGTATGCTATATATATAATGTTATGTATTACAACAATAAAGTGAAGATAGATCAATGGTAAGAGAGTTGGTTGCCAACGAAGAGGCAAATGTTTGACTCCTATCAATTGCAAAATTTGGGGCAATTTCAGGCTTTTGTATACACGGGCGCGAGAGCTAAGTCGAGGTTGCGGTTTTGACTCCTATGTTAGGCAACTGGAACTTCATTTTAAAAAAATATAAAAAAAGAATCCGTAGAAAATCCGCCAAAAAAAATTTAAATTTCGAATAATTACCTACCGAAAATTCGCTGAAATTCCGCTAGCAGATTCGTTCCGTTAAAAATCCGCCAAAATTACTTGTTTTCGGCGAAATTCCGCCGAAAATTTTCGACAAAAATACTATTTTTTTTCTTGTAGTGAATTAACAACTTACCAAATTGAGCCACAAAAAAGAAAAAAAAAAAAAAGATCTGGTTATTGTGGAAAGTGTTTATTTTCGAAGCAAGAAAACTATAACCGATCCAATGCCAGTGATTGCACTGGTCGTTTAGGTGTCTGATATGTTTGCGGCTGATCAACAGATATGGCGTAGCAGGAGGAGGCAAAGGTCACTACTATTACTTTCTTCCTTTTTTTGATCAGAAAGAAAAGAAATAAAATGATCGTCATAGTTATTCTGGCCATAGCTCCATTGCTTCAGAAAATCAAGATTTACTATCTCTTGAAAATAAATATATGTTCTTTTTGGCTTGCAAAGGAGTCTCTGTTAAACATAAAGAAATAACAAGTGAGTTCTTGAAAATATAATAAGGGGCCAATTACACTGTCCTTCCCTGTAACTATTTGTAATTACACAGACTTCCCCTCTGAATTTCGAAATTATGGATACCCCTTTTTAACCATCAAAGTTCAATTAAATTTGACAGTTTTTTTTATCTGAAAACTAAAACAAAATCATCCATATATGCGAGTGCAAGTTGGGTAGTACATTAAAATTTAATTAACGGCATAATTTTACATCATGTAATGAATGAGAAAAGAGTATAATTTTAAGGTAGAGATAAGTTATACAGGGGGTATGTGTAATTTGGAAACTAAGATGTGAAGATTTATGTATTTATACCGAAAAAAAGAAAAAAAGGAAGTCACATAAAATGCCAAGAGCTCCACAAGGATCCAATAAGTCAAGCAATAGCTTCAAAATGTGATGAGTTCTTGATTCCTAATTAAAAGTCCATTTCCTTGTTGACCGTGTTCACAAAAAACTCTCCACTTGGAAAGCCAATACCCTCAACCTTGCGGGTCGATTAACCTTGATCCAATCTGTCATGTCTGCTATCCCGATCTACACGATGCATACCAATTGGCTTCCCTCTAAAACCTGTGACCAGTTAGATAGGTTGAATAAAAGTTTCTTGTGGGGTCATACTGGAGAACAAAAGAAAATTCACCTTGTGGGTTGGAACAAAATCATTAGAAGCAAGAGGGAAGGAGGACTTGGACTTAAAGAAACTAGGAAGATGAACATGGCACTTCTTGCCAAAGTAGGGTGGAGAGTCCTCAAACGAAAACCATCATTGTGGGAAGAAATCTTCCATCACAAGTACCTGCGAGGAGAGGATATAACGGACCACACACCTAACGCGAAAGCGTCTAGGACTTGGAAAGGTGTGGTGCGTAGTATCAAAGCCGTTGAGAGCAACATCCGGTGGAGAATTGGAGATGGCTCCAATATCTCCTTTTGGTATGATAGGTGGCTAGGGAAAGAGAAAATTTGTGATCTTGTCCAAGCTAGGATTGAAAGAAATGAAGCACCCACTCTTGTTTCCCAACTTATTTCAAGTGGTCAATGGGATCTCTCCTCTCTTAGAGCTCACGTACCCGAAGAGGTTCGTACTAGAATTTATAGTATGCCACTGCCTCTCAATAGACATACAGAAGACACTAGGATTTGGAAGGGAACAGCTAATGGCGCATTCTCTTGTAAATCTGCATATTTGAGTCTTAGTCAAGACATTAACCACAGTGTTAACATAAAAAATTGAAAATTCATTTGGGCTTTAAAGTGCCCAGAAAAGCTCAAGCTGTTTCTTTGGCTTTGTTACCACAACAAAATTCTCACAAATGCACTTAGGTTTGATAGAAATCTCACTACATCTGATGTATGCGTGAGGTGCAATCGGGAAAGAGAGGATGTGCTACACACTTTGCTCACATGTCCTAAGGTATTGCGGATTTGGGAATTTATCATCTCACCCACACAATTCACCCAATTTCTTGCTATTGATCCTACCAACTGGTTTGAAAACAATTTGAAAGCTTCCTTTGATAACATCCTACTTCATGATTGCAAATGGCACCTATTTTTCATTGCCTCAATTTGGTGCATCTAGAAATCTCGGAATAAACGTGTTTTTGAGAACATGGAGGAGCATTATAAGGTAACCATAAACTCCATCAAGTGTTTAGCTAGTGATCTATCAAGTTCTTTCTCCACTAAGTCCAAGAAATAGGGGAAGGACTTGGAGTTTGTCTTGTGGAAACTACCAGCTCAAGGTTGGGTGAAACTTAATTCAGATGGTAGTCTGCTGCAAAACAGAAACATGGCAGCAACAGGGGCCCTGGTGCGCGATGACACTGGAAAGTGGGTGGTTGGATTTTCCATGAACTTAGGCGAAGCAACCATCAACACAGCTGAACTTTTGGGACTAAGGCAAGGCCTCGTCATTGCTTGGGAACGCAGATTCGAGAGGATTGAAATTGAGATTGACTCCAAGGTGGTTGCCAATCTGATTAACTCGGAGGATGCATCAGATCACCCCCTTGGGAACTTAATAGAAGACTGCAGAGCTCTTTTGAGCAAGCCATGGACATGCCGCCTTCAACACGTCAAGCGTAGCGCTAATGCATGTGCAGACATGTTAGCTAAATTGGGTTACCAACATCTTGATAGAACTAGAATATGGGATCATCCCCCTGAGGAAGTGATGCCCATCCTGGAATCCGAGAAACAGTAATTGTTTCTCAACACCAAAAAAAAAAAATTAAAAGTCCATTTATCTTGACTAGTAAGGAGAACGTGCTTTGTTCATTGCAATTAGCATCTCTCTCATATTTTTCAAAAAATATTGATTAAGGTGCAATATAAATACATTGAAAATTTTTAAGTTTTCTAAAAAAATTAAAATTATTAACTTTATTGTATTATTATTATTATTATTATAAGAATTTTTAAGGTTATTTTGATTCTTTATAATTTTTTCTTGATAGTAGTATGTGTGTGTGTGTGTGTGTGTTTTTTTTTTTTTTTTTTTTTAAATATGGATAAGTTACTAAGGTTAACCGACCAAAAGTTAGAATATTGTAAGTGAAAATTTTGACACAATCAAATATATGTTCTTACTCTTTATTTTTTGAAGAAATTTAAAAATATTTGATATCAAGTTTTACATTTTTTTTTTTGCAGTATTTGCTAATAAAGAGATGTGCAGACATACTACAAATATATATATATATATATATATATATATTTAACATCTATATGTACTTAAAGACATATAACTATTAATTACCTTTCTTTGTTAAAATATTTCTAATAGTTCTTTCCTTCTTAAGTATGTTCAAAATATTTTTCTAAATGTCTGTCCAAAATATATATATGTATATATATATACACACACACAGACACTAGTTAGGTTGTTGCACGACGCCTATTAGATACACATTGAAGGTAATGAGCTGTTCATTAGATAAAGAAATAGGAAATTAGCTATCTTAGTCTTCCAAAATCAACACAGGAAACTACATATCAAATATTTTGGTGTTTTGAGCAATACAGAAGTAAAACACCTAAGTTTAGGATGCTAATGTTGCACTATCCATTTTTACCACAAGACAACATTTCCCATAAAAATAAGCATGATTTAACATTCTCCAATGAAATGAATCCTCAATTTGGTTACTCTCGGACCCTTTACCATCGATGTTATGGTGAACAAAATATTAGGATTTACAGTGAAAGTTACAAGCTTTGATATGCAACGTGGAACAATATACTCCAAACCTAGCTTCATTTAGAAGGTACTGCAAGCTGCCAAATCTTTTTGATCGCCATAATCATTGTTAAATAGTATACAAATCCTTGATTTCCTAGCTATACTTTGTGAGTGATTCTTTGAAGCTTCTTCAAAGCACATGGCCGTATTATGATTGTGCTCATAATACCATTCATCGTTGCAGTTTGCCACTTTATAACCTAGTTCGGATCTTCTGCTATAAAACGGTGCTACATCTCCTTCTACACTCATTAATGCATGCCATGTGTATTAATGAGTGGTTGAGATAAGGAAAGAGAATTTCAAAAAAAATTTCTATATCATAATTTTTTCTATTTCCTTATCTCAATTGTTGATCAATACACATGGCGTGCATTAATCAGTGTAGAAGGAAATATAACACCGTTTCATAGCAGAGGATCCGGACTGGTTAACTTGTATTTCTTTTGGCCAATTTCGTTTATTTCTTAAATGATTACCAGTGCATGACACGAATATGTTCACAATAGCATACAATCTCTTAACAAACATATGCACATGTTGAAATTGCATCTCTTGCCTCCCCGCAAAGAACCATCATAAGGACAAGAGAAACAGAATCAAAGATATATATACAAAATTTCGAGTTTCTTTAGGTTGTTTAAAACAAAAAAGGGAAATGAATGGAGAAAAAGAAAATGACGAATGTGAGCTAGACAATAAGAGAGAGCCAAATAGGTGTTTCTCTCATTTCTTCACTTTTGATGAAAATTGAGGTTTCCTCAATTACATTATGTTTCCCCTCAAGTTCTTTTTAGTTCGGATCTTATATTATATAATCGTGCTACTTCTTCTATTATATTCATCAATATACACCACATGTATTGGTGAACGGTTAAGATAAGAAAAGAGAAAAACCAATGATATGGAAAAAAATATAAATATCTATCAGTTTTTCTATTTTCTTATCTCAACCGCTCACCAATACATGTGGCGTGTATTCAAGAGTGTAAAAAAAAAATGTAACACGATTATGTAATAGAAGATCCGAACTGAGTTCTTTTTCTTTTCTTATTATTTTCCTTATTAATCAAACAATCAAAGTTAATATTTACTAACCCACAAAAGAGTAATCTGGACATCAAAGAATATCCTCCCTTTTTTGTTATTCTTTTAACTATTACTTCTATTGTTATTATTCATAATACGAAATGGAGATGATATATAGTGACACCATCATGACACCAAATAGTTTAAAATACAACCCAAACTAATAACACATGAGTGGCACCCCGCAAGTACTGTGCAACAGATAATCTTGCATCGAATTTCAAAAGTTTCTTATAAGATTTCTTCCACGATTTCATGAATTTAGAAATTTAAATATATGCATTCATTTATCGAAGTTTACTGTCTTACAGTTCTTTTGCATCTTTCAACCATCAAAACAAGCACATCTTCTCGTTAATTCCAAGGGCCTACAAAAGAGAGGAAACAAGAAGCCCAATCCAAAATTTTGCCAAAAATAACGGTAGTTTTTTTTAATGTTATATTCACATCAAGTAATGTAATTCGAACCTAAAACTTTGAAGTCTATCATATAACTATACAATTTATAAAAGGTTTGAAAAATGAAAACACTTATTAATAATTAATGAATTATTGAAAGATAATATATGAAAGTTCTCAAGTTAATAATTACACAATAAAAGAACGAAAAAAAAGCAAAAGTATCATTGTAGGCTGCATAAGCAGTTAGTTTATATAAGTGTACTTGTAATTTCCAAGTCAATTAATGAGGAAAGGTCAGGGACTAGGAAAATTCTAACTCGAACTTGGTGTGGTCAAACCCAACAAATTATATGGCAAGTGTATTGTACTTGTCAAGTGATTGGTCATTCTCCCTAAATTATCGATCATTCATAGGGCAAGTGTAAAATACTCGCCACATAATTAACACTGCTTCGACCGAATCGGGTCTAGGCTAGAATTTCCCCAGGGACTATAGGGCTATTGTTAGCCCCTTGAAGCGTGATTCGGCTCAGCACTGCATGTGTTGCGTGCTGGGGTGAGTGGAGCATCGGTGTGGATCGGTGTTCCGAATGTGACTCAGTGGATTTGACGGAAAAGCTGGGTTGCGGGCAGGCAGTGTCGTGCGTCCTGTGCAGACGTGCACAAGATGACTCACGCACTAGCAGGTGGTCGCGTACAACTCGTGCGCTCCTAAGGCGGAATGATGCGAGCTCGGTACATTACCGTGCGAGCAGTACAACCTAGGACGTACACTCAAGGGTGACTCGATCAGTGAAGGATTGGACGCGTTCCGGATGGGATGATCAGACTTGCACGGCGAGACGTGCAAGGCTGGCGGGTGCGTGCGCAAGCCACAACGCGTGCCTGCATGAGCAAGGCAGCGAGCAAGTGCTGAGCATAGCGCATGCATGTTGGTGAACGTGACAGTTAAGAGTCGGTTTCTTGATGACGTTGCTGACTCCTTGAAAGGCTGAGACGGTTCTCCTTGTTCCTTGGAGCAGTTGCATGGGTCTGGATAGAGACAATGTGGCGGTTCCAAGACACTAGGAGCAGTTGTGGGAAAACTGCTCCGACACTTGTCCTAATCCTAGATAGACGGTTTCACTCAGCAGTTGGGAGTTGTCCTCTACAAATGTATTATAAATATGATGGTAGGGTGCTCAGTTTTGGCAGAGAGAATAGAGTTGAGCATAACCTGCTTGTATCCTGTTGTAATTACTAAGTTTGAGTAATACAAAGGTTGGGAGTTTCCCGTAATACTTGTGCATCGTGCTTGTTCCGTCTTGTGCATTGTGTGCTTATGCTGGTGTGTTGCTTGACTCGTAAACACTTAAACACGAGAGGTAAAATCATGAGGTTGAGGGAAGGCTGATAAGGTACGAGACCTTAGCCGCATAGAGCGAGAATTCTAACGAAAAACTTAGTGCTAAATTCGGCCTTGTGACAATTGGTATCAGAGCTCGATTGATATCAAACATGGTTCAAATTCCTATTTAATGATGGCTGAACAAACATTGCTGGATCGCATCCTTGCTCTCGAGACAAGGATGAAATGTTTAGAGACCCTGGTTGGCGAACCCGTGGAGTCTCCGACTTCACCATTGTTCCCACAAATCGCTAGTTTGCCCGAGTTCGTGGAAGGACGGATTCTGTTTGTCAGTGAGGATATTGAAGCCCTCACGGATGCCTGTGATTTGAAGATGGATGCATTCAAGGAGGAGTTGAACATCCTTAAAAAGGCTGTTGGGTCGAAGAGTTCTGAAGAGCAACCCTCTTCCACGAAGGTCAAGGTCCCTGATCCAAAGCCCTTTGGTGGTGCCCAAAGCGCCAAAGAGCTTGAAAACTTTCTGTGGGATATGGAAACGTATTTCTAGGCTACCCGTGTCCCGAAAGAAGAGGTGTCTATTACTAGCATGTACCTTACTGGTGATGCTAGGTTATGGTAGAAGACTCGTTTATCCGACGAGGCCTTCGCAAGTTGTTCGAAGATCAAGACTTAGGAGTCTCTCAAGAAGGAATTGAAGGATCAATTCCTTTCCTGCAATACTTCGTGGCTTGCAAGGGAGGCCCTTCGCAAGTTGAAGCAAACTGGTTCCGTTTATGATTACGTGAAGGAGTTCTCCTCACTGTTGCTAGGTATCCGTGAGATGTCCGAAGAAGACAAATTGTTTAACTTCATGGCCAGACTACAAACCTGGGCCCAAGACGAATTAAGACGGCAAGGCGTCAAGGATTTGTCATCCGCCATTGCTGCTGCTAATCAGTTGCTTGATTACCGTGTTGTTGGCGGTCCGGACGACAAAAAGAAAAAAAAAGGATTTCGGAGGCGAGAAAGGGAAAACTAGCAAAATGAAGAGAGAGGCGAAAGCTAAGAAGAAGAAAGGAAAAGATAGTTCTAGTGGAAAGGCTAAGGAGCCCCCTGTTGTTATTGACAAGAACAACCCGGGGTGCTTCTTGTGCGTTGCTGACCACCGGATGCGAGATTGTCCCAGACGTTCAAAGCTTAATGCCTTGATCGCTGCTGAGATGGCTGAGGAGAATGAGGAGAGTGCCCCTCGGGTCAATCATCTCCAGTTGCTGAATGCGATACAAGAGAAGCCCCGTGTACAAAATGGTTTGATGTACGTGCCGGTAGGCGTGAATGGACGTGAGGTGATGGCGATAGTTGACACCGGTGGCAGTCACATATATGTTGCTGATCGTGAAGTAATAAAACTGGGTTTGAATCTTATTCCCCACCCTAGTAAAATAAAGGCTGTTAACTCTGAAGCAAAGCCCATAAAGGGCGTGGCCAACTTCACCTTGACGGTTGGACCATGGAAAGGACAGTGCCTTTTAATGGCTGTCCCTCTTGATGATTTTGATGTTATTCTGGGTAACGATTTTCTTAATCATGCAAGGATTGCTGTGATGCTGGTTGCCCCGCCTTTGTGCGTGGTGTTTATGAAGGAATGCCGAAGCTGGTTTAGAAGGCCACGCTTGTCTTGGCGATGCAAGTTGAGAAGGGATTAAAACATGGTGGTCCGACCTTCTTGGCTGCATTCATCGAGATTAAGCCTAATGTGTACCATGAAGTCCCGGATGCAATGACCGACTTACTTAAGGAATTCGAGGACGTGATGCCCCCTGAGTTGCCTAAGAAGTTGCCTCCGAGGCGTGCGTTTGACCACAAGATAGAGCTGGAACTTGGTGCAAAGCCCCCTTCCTGGGCGCCGTATCGAATGTGCCCGTCGGAGTTGGCTGAGTTGAGGAAGCAACTTGATGGACTGTTGGACGTCGGTCTAATACAACTATCCAAGGCTCCTTATGGTTCCCATGTGTTGTTTCAACGGAAGGCTAATGGTTCGATGCGCATGTGTGTGGATTATTGAGCTTTGAATAAGGTTACTATCAAAAATAAGTATCCTATTCCAAATGCTCAGGATTTGTTTGATAAGCTGCCAAGGGCAAGGTACTTTACGAAGATCGATCTGAGGTCAGGTTATTGGCAAGTGAGAGTTGTTGAGGGTGATGAACCGAAGACCACATGTGTCACTAGATATGGGTTGTTCGAGTTCCTTGTAATACCTTTTGGCTTGACCAATGCCCCTGCTACCTTTTGTAACTTAATGAATGATGTTCTTTATGCTTACTTGGATCGGTTTGTGGTTGTTTACTTGGATGATATCATTATATACTCGGAGTCCCTAGAAGAACAATTGATGCACTTGAGAGCTGTGCTCAACAAACTGAGGGAATACAGTCTTTATGCAAAGAAGGAAAAATGCGAGTTTTGTCGCGACCAAATAACTTTCCTTGGGCACATCATATGCCAAGGCAAGGTTATGATGGACAAGAAAAAGGTTCAGGCTATTGCGGAGTGGCCTGTTCCGACCAAAGTGGCCGAGTTGCAGAGTTTCTTGGGATTGGCCAACTATTATCGCAGGTTCATCAAGGGCTATTCCAAAATAGTTAGTCCCTTGACGGATTTGTTAAAGAAGGATTCGAAGTGGGAGTGATCGTTTGCATGTCAAGATGCCTTCGATAGGTTGAAGGTAGCTGCTACTTCAGCCCCTGTTCTTAAGATACCTGTGTTTGATAAACCTTTTGAGATGCAGGTTGATGCTTCGGATCGTGCTCTTGGAGATGTGTTGGTGCAGGACAAACACCCCGTGACATTTGAAAGTTGCAAGTTCAAAGATGCTAGGTCCGTTATAGCACTCATGAGAAAGAAATGACGGCAGTAATCCATTGCCTTGATGTGTGGAGGCATTATCTGTTGGGAACCAAATTTACAGTAGTTACTGACAATATTGCCAACACCTATTTCAAAACCCAGAAGAAGCTAACTCCTAAACAGGCGAGATGGCAAGAGTTCTTGGGCAAGTTCGACTTTGATTGGGTGCATAGATCGGGAATGCATAATGATGTGGCTGATGCCTTGAGTCGAAAGATGATAGAAGATTTTGTGGCCGCATTGACTGTTGTGGAGTCGGATTTCCTAGACCGAATCCGCGAGTCGTCCCAACTTGACTCGGCGTATCAAAAGATCATTGATGATGTAAAAACTGGCCTAATACGAAAGTATTTGATCGAGGATGGTTTGGTGTACGCAAGAGGGGGAAGAGCGTACGTGCCGAGCGGCCCGTTGCGGAGGCAGCTCATGAGGGAAACCCATGACCCTTAATGGGCTGGTCACCTGGGCATAGACCGAATACTGGCATTGTTGTCCCGACGATATTACTGGCTAAAGATGGAATATGATGTTGAAGCCTATGTCAAGACTTGTCTCGTATGCCAGTTAGACAAGCTTGAGAGGAAGAAAGAAGCGGCTGTTGCAGCCGCTGCCCATTCCCGACAGGCCTTGGCAATCGGTCTCCATAGACTTTATCTTGGAATTTCCTAAAGTGAATGGTATGGCTTCAATATGTGTTGTTGATAGACTATCGAAATATGTTGTGTTTATCGCAGATCCTCATAATTGTCCAGCTGAGATTGCTGATAATTTGTTTTTCAAACATGTGGTTAAGTATTTTGGCGTTCCTGAAGATATCATAAGTGACAGGGATACCCAGTTCACTGGAAGGTTTTGGACTTCGCTATTTAACATACTGGGTACAGATTTGAGATTCTCGACGGCTGCCCATCCCCAAACTGATGGTCAGACCGAGTGAATGAATCAATTGCTGGAAGAGTATTTGAGGCATTATGTTTCGGCAAGTCAGAAGAATTGGGTGGATTTACTTGATGTTGTACAGTTTTCATACAACTTACAGAAATCTTCGGCAACGGGAATGAGTCCGTTCGAGCTAGTGCACGGACAACAGCCTCTAGCATCTCATGAATTGGCGGTGCAAAGGACCGGAGGTAAATGCCCTGCAGCTTACCGGTTCGCGAGGGAAATGCAAGAGTTGTTAGATGAAGCGAAAGATAGTCTAATCAAAGCTCAACGCAGAATGGAGAAGTATGTGGATAAGAGTCGAAGGGATGTTGATTTCCAGATTGGAGATCAAGTGCCGTTGAAGCTAACTCCCCAAATTTGGAAGAAAATTAGTGCTAAGACTGCTCATCGTGGGCTGATACCGAAGTATGATAGTCCCTTTGAAATCATCAGCAAAGTGGGCAAGGTTGCTTATCGGTTGAAGCTACCGGATCGACTGAAAGTGCATCCGACATTTCATGTGAGTTTTCTTAAGAAGTTTCATCCATATTTACTTGATGAGTCACGCAGGCAGGTAACGAGAGCGCCTCCTGTTATTCGGCAAGAGTATGGAAAGAAATTGCTAAAAATTTTAGACCACCGGACCATGGGGCAAAGCAAGAAGAATAGGCATACGGTTTTCTTGGTGCAATGGGAAGGTGAATCTGAAGCAGATGCTACGTGGGAAAAAGCTGTGAACATGTGGTAGTTCGAGGACCAGATTGGCTCGTATTTTGCTGAAAGGGAAGCTAACCCACCGACGAGGACGTCGGCTTCTTCTGGTGGGGGTGGTTTGTTAGCCCCTTGAAGCGTGACTCGGCTCAGCACTGCATGTGTTGTATGCTGGGGCGAGTGGAGCATCGGTGCGGATCGGTATTCCGAATGTGACTCGGTGGATTCGACAGAAGAGCTGGGTTGTGGGCGTGCGGGCAGGCAGTGCCGTGCGTCCTGTGTAGACATGCACAAGATGACTCGTGCGCGAGCAGGTGGTCGTACGACTCGTGGCCTCCTAAGGCGGAGTGATGCGAGCTTGGTACATTACCGTGCGAGCAGTGCAGCCTAGGACGAACACTCGAGGGTGACTCGGTCAGTGAAGGATTGGACGCCTTCCGGATGGGATGATCAGACTTGCAAGGCGGGACTTGCAAGGCTGGCGGGTGCGTGCGCAAGCCAACGCATGCCCCTGCACGAGCAAGGCAGCGAGCGAGTGCTGAGCACAACACATGTATGCTGGTGACCGTGACGGTTAAGAGTCGGTTTCTTGATGACGTTGCTGACTCCTTGAAAGGCTGAGACGATTCTCGTTGTTCCTTAGAGCAGTTGCATGGGTCTGGACAGAGACAATGTGGTGGTTCCAAGATATTAGGAGCTGTTGCGGGAAAACTGCTTCGACACTTGCCCTAATCCTAGATAGACGGTTTCACTCAATAGTTGGGAGTTGTCTTCTACAAATGTATTATAAATATGATGGTAGGGTGCTCGGTTTTGGCAGAGAGAATAGAGTTGAGCACAATCTGCTTGTATCCTGTTGTAATTACTAAGTTTGAGTAATACAAAGGTTGGGAGTTTCCCGTAATACTTGTGCATCATGCTTGTTCCGCCTCGTGCTGTGTGCTTGTGCTGGTGTGTTGCTTGACTCGTAAACACTTAAACATGAGAAGTGAAATCGTAAGGTTGAGGGAAGGCTGATAAGGTACGAGACCTTAGCCACACAGAACGAGAATTTTAACGAAAACTAAGTGCTAAATTCGGCCCTGTGACAGCTACCATCATGGTGGGAGTCACAAAACCAACGATAGACTAAGAAAACCGAAGAAAAAGAACACAAAATTTTATACTAATAGAAAAAGAAATAGGGGGAAAAAGTAACTTGAAAAGTACACATGGTACATCAATAGGATAACAGAGTATTAAAAAGAATTGAGATCTAGTTTCAAGGAAACATGCCCAAACAACACTAGAATGCGTTATCTACTTTCAAAGCAAAAACCAAGAAATCAATTGGGTTTAACACAATCACTAATTGGCTTTAAAGATCCAATCTTTGAACTTATGTTTTTCACCATTTTAATTTTTTAAAATTCATAGTAGGAAAATCAAGTGTAAACGGTATAGAGGAGGTGATTAGGAACTAATTGCAATTAGAGAAGACCATAACTCATAAAATTGTACTCAGAATTCAACTTTAAGTGTAGAACAAAAGTCGATAGGGTAACCACAAGCATTGCTATAGATTTGGAGTACGAATTAAATTAAAAATAATTAAAAGCACAAAACTAGGGGCAAGAAATTCTGATGCACTTCTTCTTGAACGATTACTTCTTTTAGAAAACGAGAGAAGAAAGATATATACCCTGTTCTGAGAACCTCAAATGTTTCACCCTCGTTATAACTTACCTAGAACAACGTCGTTTTGTGGGCATAACCAGTCTTCAAGTTAATTATTAACAGAACATAAAGAGAAAAATAGAAAATCCTCAAGTTAATTCCCACGAAATACCCTACGTGTTTTTTTTTCCTTTTATGATTTAATAATTCCACCCTTTTTTTTTTCAACCAAAAGCAGCACTCTACATCTCTCTGGCCCCCATGCAATAATAAATCCACAAGTTGGCTTAATTACACTTTTAGTCATATAAGTGAGACTCTCTTTTCAAATTTCGTCCTATAAGTTTGATGGTTGCACATTTAATCATATATGTTGGTTCAATTTGACACATTTGGTCCTATATATTGTTTAAATTTGATACATTTGGTCCTGAATTGATACATTTGATTCTAAATTTTCAAATATAGTCCTATTCTATTTTAGGACCAAATGTGTCAAATTGAACCAATATTTTAGTAATCATAAATTTTTGTATTGCTAGTTTAAAGTTCATTCACATTTGCTTTTTGGTCATAAGATTTGTTTGAATAAAATTCTTCTTGAATTACAATGTGACACAATATTAATATTGTTTAATCAACACTAAACTAAATATGAATTCGTTGTCGTCCAGCGGTTAGGATATCTGGCTTTCACCCAGGAGACCCGGGTTCGATTCCCGGCAATGGAAATCTTGTTTCTTAATTACTGTAATTAGAAATATTTCAAATTATAATGCATGTAAAGTGTTTTATGATAACTTATAATATTTGAATTTAACATGTAAAATTATAATTCCTTAATGCATGTAAAGTGTAATTCTTAAAAATAATATGGATTTTGTGCTAGTCAATAAATATTTCGAATTCATTTGTGTCTATATTATTAATAAAGCTCATCCTCTTTTGATCTCTCTACTTTTATTTATATTCTCTCCTTTCTCCTCCCCCGCTATTAACCGTGACCTAATATATATATTTTTCTCATCTTTCTTTTATCTCCTTTTTTTTAAATTCTTATTTCTTATTTATTTTTTAATCTTATACTTTTTTTATTTTAAATTATCTTTCTATAATAAATTAATAAAATATAAATTACAAATAATTAAAAAATATATATAACAATGTATAACATTTGATAAAAGTAAGTATGTAATTAAATTATATATTATTTTTATTTTGCACACTTGTCAAGTGTATCCACCCACTAGTTAAGATTATACGCATGGACCATTGTAGTTTGAAGATTATTACTGAAATCTTCATTAATTATTAGTTTATTGGTTACACTCGATGCGTGTATAAAATAAGAATAAAATCTAATCTAATAAAATGGTTGAATTCTAATAGTATAAAAATCATCTTTTTATTATTTCTACTATCTTTTTAGTTATTTGTAATATATTTATTAAATTTATTATAGGTAAATAGATTTAAAGTAAATTAATTTGTTTGATTAAAAAAATAAATAAAAATATAAAGTAGAAGAAAATTTATGAAGATAAACGTGAGAGAAGAGAAGAAAATAATGATAATAGAAAAGGAAAGACAAGAAAAAGACGTACGAGAGAGGCAAGTGGAGAGAATGGTAGTTAAAGATTATTAAAGATAATTTTAGAAGATCACAATTAAACACATAAAAAAAAGTTATGGGATGATTACTCACATTGCCCATGAGTTTAGGCAAAATCACAAATAACACCCTCTTGTATCGGTTATTATTAATACACCTTAAGTTTTGTTTCCATCTTTCAATTCTCAACTACCGTTAGGTTGACTAACGGTCAAGGTTCGTAAATCTAATTGAACTTCCAAAATTACCCTTTTGAAGGTAGGAATATTTTTTGGTCATTATGAATTGTCTCTTTTACCTTTTCATTTTCTCATAATTTCCCCTAATTTCACCCAAATTCTAAACCCTAATCCCTATTCATCATCATCTTCACTAAGGCCACAACCATTATCTGCCGCTATCACCACCTACTATCCAGTCGGTCAACCCACCTCCAACCTATTGCTCATCTAGAGCTCCCTTGCTCGTCACCGGCTAGCCAACCCACCATTCCAAGCTGTCTCTCTCTCTCTCTCTCTCCCTGCCTCCCTCTCTCGCTCTCTCTCGTCCAACCACCTCTGTCCACCACTGTGCTAGGAGGTTTCCCCACTACTGCTCAGCCCAATCTTCTCTGACTTCACCACCCCGATGTAGTGAATCCAAAACCCTCCATCACAACTGCACGGGTCTTCTCCGGCCACCTCTGCCCAGCCGCCGCCCACGTCTCTCTTTTCTCTTCCTCTGTCTACCATCTTCAATGCAGCTACTCTCTATCTGATCAAAATCCACCGCCATTGCACCTCCATTTGTCGCCGCCCACCATCCTATCAAGAGAGAGAGAGAGAGAGAGAGAGAGAGAGAGAGAGATCTCAAATCTAGATCTAAGAAAAGAAAGAGGAAGAGGAAGAGAGATCGAGAGGTAGAGAGGGAGAGAAAGGTTGGGGTGGCAGTGGCATGATGGAATAAGGACAGTGGCGGGGTGGTGTGGAGTGAGGGGTGGCGGCGATGGTGGAGTGCATGGCGGCGGTGGCTGGGTGGTGGGGGGTGGAAGGTAGGGATGAGTGAGGTTTTTGTTTGAAAAAGATTAGAGTTGGAGTGAATGGAGAGTATTTTGGTCAATTCAATCTTGCATCTATTTTATTAATTTTTTTTAATTAAAAAATTCAAATATTAAAGTGGTAAAATGATTAGGCAGTTCCAAGAGAAGAAATCAACCGATCGACCGCTTTTAGACCGGAGTAGGGAATAGATCACATCGCTAGCCGGCGAAGACTAGATGTCAGAAGATTCGATTGTGTTGCTTTTGTTTATTTTACCAATAAGTCTACAAAATTCAAGGGGCTATTGATAATAATCGATACAAAGGGGTGTTATTTGTAATTTTTCCTAAATTCTGAGGTGGTGGGAGTAATTATCCCAAAAGTAATAGACCTTCACACTTAATATAATAGTATAGATAGCTAAATAAAATACATAAATAATTAAAATTTAGGCATAAGGATGCTATCCTTATCCATGACTTGTTCCTATTTTAATTTATAATTCAATAAACTATTAATACAATACAATGTAATATAATACACTAAATTTGATGAGAAAATTCATTTTTCAATTGATAGCAAATATGGTCATAGAATTAACAATTTACTCAATAAATTATTTCTAGAAGGGATTTAGAGGGAGTAATTAACAATGTTAGCACTTTTTTGCCCCCTTTTTCTGGTCACAATTTAATATCATAAAAGTTCAATTAGTAGCTCAACTATTTATTCATATTTTTGGTATTTGATTTGTTTAGTGTTCCATTAGAAATCCAATTCTTAACTTTGTAAACTACCAAAAGACCTTGGGAATGAATATTACTTGTTATCAATTCTATAAGATTGTCTTAGTTATCATAGGTGATGGAAGAAAGACAAATCAATTCGAGGCATTCGTGCTTTTATTTTGTAAATTGTAAAATTTTTAAAAAGTACAAACGCAAAAAGCTTATTGAGTATTATGTTGCCATTTATTGATATACAAGAAAATAATCTATACAATTTTTTTTCAATTATTGTATGAAATACATATTAAAAATTTGAATAGATAAACAAAAAATTGACAAAGTATTATGAATTCTAAATAACTATAAATTTAAACTAATTGGTAATCATAAAAAGTTAAACATAATAATAAACAACATATAATATGCCTTCTTTCTCTTTTATTTTTTTTAGAAGGTGTTCCGGCACCGTAGTAGATTTTGTATGGGATTTATTCTATATGAGGCGATGTTGGTAGTGCAAGTTGTGGTTAAAGTAGAGGCTACAATATGGGAGATGCATTTGATAGCAATGGTGGAAAGGAGGACAATAGTGAAAAATATGGGGCGTGAAGGTAGGCATGAAAATAATAAAAAAAAGCGTAATAAAGAATATTAACATGATAATTGTGGTAGATATGTTGAGAATAATATCATGAATATAGGTTTCGACTTTACTATATTAAAGTCAATGGCAATGATAATGGTGTTGTGATAGAACATAGTGGTATGAAGAATTGGAACTATGGATCTTCTAAATATAGAATGTGATGTACTCGATAATGTTTAATTTATTATAATCTAAAAGTTTTCGTGAATTTTACTTGAGCATCCTCTGGAGTTTTGGGTTCTTTTTCGAGAACACCTTGTTGTATAATGTATTAAAGTTTTAACATTAAAAGTTCAATAAAAATTAAAAAAATTCTTGAATTTTTCGATTTTATGACCAAAATGATTTCAAAGAACAATATATCTCTGTGATCTGCCTTTTATGGGTTTAATTAACTTTTAGAGTTCAAGTAAAGGTAAAGTTCTTGAGTTTTAGACTTTCAATGGGTTTAATTAGTTTAAAGAGTTCAATTAAGATTAAAATTGTTTAGTTTCTTAGTTTTTTACATTTAATAATTAATAACCAAAGAAATGCAACAAAATATTATCATATTATTATGATGGAGGATTATTTAGTTATCCCAAAAAATAAAACCAAAAAGAAGAAACATAAATTACTAATGACTTATTCATACTTTTATAATATAGATAGATAGATAGATAGATATCCTATATAACAACAGTTAGAATTTAGAAACGGTCATGATATACTGATATATTTCAGTCACTCTAGTGTATGATCAAGATTGAAACTATGAGCTAAAGTGAGGGTAAAACTTTTAACCAAATAATATCAAATCTCTACAACAAGGCTAACAATTTCCATTAAGTACTAAAAATAGTTTATTTACATTTTTAATAGTTGTTTGATAACATACTTATACATATATATATATTATTTAGAATTTTTTTATTAATTAAGTATTATTTATTGAAGCGTTGGCCTTTAATTAATTATTTTATTCATTCATCACGTGTCAATGTATACACGTATTACGTATATAGCTTTACTTATATATCATATATCCTGTATTATATGTTAGTTTTTTTTTTTTTTTGGATGAACACGTCGCGGGAGCAGCCCCCAAAAAATATTATATCTCTGCAAGTAACAAGTTGTTGCACAATGCTTCTATGATACATTTAGGGGTATCTCCCTCCCCCCCCCCCCCCCCCCCCCAAACTATCTAGTATATTGCAATATTATATTATTATCTCATTTTTTTTTTCAAGAATATCAAAATGGAGAAAATACAATATCAATGTACAAAATCCACTATTTGTTTAGGTCATTACATATCCATTTTATTATACTTGAATAAAAGTCAAAATTTCACAAATTTAGAATTGAAAAATAGGGTTACAATTTAAAGTTCCCAATAAGAGAAATATATGCATCAATGGTCTGATTTTATAAACTTCTGGCAGCACGAGAAAAATGAAAGCATTTCATATAGGAGTTAATGAAAATACAAAGATTAAAAAAAATCAAATATTTAATTATGTATTGTTAATAGGTAAACGGATAAAATCCATAACATTAAACCAACAATTATTCACACACATAAATGAAAATTAGAATAAAATAGTTTTTAAACTTAGCTTATTAATTCAACTTCTAGTTAAACAAACATAACATGTCATTTTCTAAATAAGTTTTTGATGAAACACTTGAATTATATATTTATAAAATGAAGGAAGAATAGTAATAAAAATATCTCTCTTTTAAATATATCTTATAAATGAATCTCCTTTAAAATATTTTTATTTATTTCTCAATCGTGTAAATAATTCTATCACTAACAAATAAGGAAAAAGTGTAATATAATATACCAACACACACACACACACACACAAAACTTTTAAAAAAAAATACATAACTACTATACAATAGAAGAAAGCTGATTCTCTTGAAACTAAGTAACAAAATAAACTATTTAATTACATTATTTTGTACACAAATACAGCCTATGCCATTATTCTTTCAACCAAATTAAGATAATATTTAACATAAAAAGATCTTCCAATACTTTAACTTGGCAAGAAAATTACTAGTAATAACTTTTATCAAGATATGGAAAATTTATAATTTAAATTATATAATATTTATATTTATATAAGAGAAATAACATTTATTCAAAAGGTTCGTTCTTTTTATTTATCAAAATTTATTACAATTAAATTTATAAAATTTAAATATTTAAGAAAACAAAGTAAGCATTAATTGCTACGCGCAAGATATGTGCATTTTACTAATAAGTATAAAAAGTTCACAATATAAAAATCATATTGAGGCCACCCAAATTTCACATGTTGGATCGTAGCCCCAAAATATTTGAGGATTTGTGGGAAGCTTTGAAAAATAAGCCCAAAAGAAAAAATGAGGCGGAGTATATATTCATTAGACCAAAGAAACGGAGATTAAGATAATATCACGTAGGAAATGAGGTTGTTACTTGAATAAGATGTTTTTTTTTATTATTATGAGTCATGACGTGTCACCACGAGAGAGGGCTAGATGCATCAATAAGCCTCTACCAAAATCTCAACAGCCCATGTGCCTAATTAGTACTCAGTTGTTCACCCGACTCTTAGATTTAAAGTCTATTTGAATGAGCTTTTTTTATAGGAGAAACACTTATTTTTTTAAAAAAATACTTTATAGCAAAAAAAAAAAAAAGATTTGTATGAGTTTTTACAAAAAAAACCTAATCCAGAAAAAATAAAAAATAAAAAATGGGCTTCTTTTAGAATTTAGTCAGAGGAGTTTCAAATAAAAATATTTTTTAAAACACATTTAGTTATTATATCCAAAAGCAAAATTATTCAATTTAAATAAAAAAAGAACAAAAACTCTATTATAAAAAAATCACTTAAAAAGTATGTGTTTTTTATAAATCTATTCAAACGGGCACTTAGTTGCAAGTATTCAATGACGACCAACCACCTGCCGTCCTTTATAAATAGTTACATAGTGCTCGAGGTAAAGGCACTTAACTTTCGACACTTTACGCTCTCGATACTCGAATTCTCTATACTTTCATCTATTAAACTTATTTTCCAAGGAATTATTCTACAAACTCTCTCTTCTACATAATTTCATCTTTAAAAATCTAGCCAAAACCACTCAAATCAAGACTTTATCAGATTAAATTTGATTTAACTGGTCAAATATTTCGTACGAAGTAAGGCACAAAAATCTTGAATTTTGGCATCAAAATCTTTATATTTGTCCCTGTCATTTCACCACATCATTTACTACATTATCCACTGGTAATAAAACAATCAAAACTTAGTATTACACGAACACAAGACAAAATTACAGAGACATAAAAAATCATATATCTATGGTAAATCATCATGATTAACAAGTGAAGAACGTGATTTCCTCTTAATAAACATCGGAATGTTGTCGCTAATTATCTTAAAATTCCAAAATTCATAATCCATTAGGGAGAAAATTCTAATAAGTACCCGAGTTAATAACACTACAATAAAAAATTCGTAACAAGGAAATTTTGTTAGAAATTTAAGGTATTTATAATGGAACAGAGATGAAATTCAATGTAAATAGAACTAAATAAACAAATAGTGGCAAAGTATTTACTAGTGGAATTGTTATAGACAAAATTCATTGCAAAACCTAAATTTATAATGTGCCGGTTCGTTACTGAAGGGGCCGCATTCTTACGGTGCAATGTTCTAAAGAAATTATTATGTATCGGTGGGCGAAAAATCAAGTTTATTTTATTCTCCATTTGATTTTGATGGCTTAAACTAACATAAAAAAATCATTCTTAGAACTTATCAAACATTAATATTTAATTATCAAGTAACCAATACATTTCATTTTTCAATTCCTCACGTCTTCTATTTATGCCAACCGATATACAGATGATGCTTTACATGACAAATCAACGTTCAAAACAAGGTTTTATGGTTGCAAATCACTAAGCAAAGAAAATATTTAGATAAGAATATCCGAATTTTTTTGAGTAGATTGTAATGAGGAGGTATGCCTATAAATATGTACATGCATCGCTTGTATGCAAGAAAAAGATTCTTGATTTTTTCTAGTTTTAGAAAGAAAAAAAAAAAGATACTAAACATTTGCAGAAATTGAAATATTTTGTGCTAAAAAATTCTCATGCAAAATTGAGTTCTTACATGACAAAGATGGTAGTTGGATCCATGGAATTTAAGTTTCTTTCTATGTCTTTAGTAACTCTATTTTGTGTTAATTTTGGAGGGGTTACATCACAATCACCAGGAGATCCAGGTTTACACAATTTCTATTTTTTTTTTTCAATTTATTTGGTTTATATCTTCATTTTTACAAATGGGGCTTATTCAATTTCAGCTTGCAGTTTGTCTTCTTGATTCCCTAATATTTCACCGATGGAATAAATGAAATTCGCCGCAGGAGACGAATTTTTTCGTCATAAATTTGTTAGTAAATGTCTTATCACTGATTGTTGCTATAGTTCAGTTTGCTACTTGTCTTCTTGAAATTCGTTGTAGCAGACAAACTTTTTAGTTACAAATCCATTAATGAATGTCTTGTTATTAATTGTCGATGTAGTTCAGTTTGCAGCTTGTCTTTCTTGATCCCCTAATATTTCACCAATGGAATAAAATGAAATTCATCCATAGAAGACGAACTTTGTTTATCACAAATCTGTTAATGAATATCTTTTTACTGATTGTTGCTGTAGTTTTTTTCTATAGCTTGGCCTCTTGATCCCCTAATATTTCACCAATTGAATAAAATGAAATTCGTCGTAGAAGACGAATTTGGTTCGTCGAAAACTCGTTTGTCAATGTTTTATCACTAATATTGTTGCAGTTCAGTTTGCACCTTGTCTTCTTGATCCCCTAATATTTCACCAACGGAATAAAATGAAATTCATCCATAGAATACGAACTTTGTTCATCACAAATCTGTTAATGAATATCTTGTTACTGATTGTTGCTGTAGCTAAGTCTGCAGTTTGGCTTCTTGATCCCCTAGTATTTCACCAGTTGAATAAAATGAAACTCATTGTAGAAGACGAATTTTGTTCGTTGCAAATCCATTAGTGAATATCTTGTCACTGGTTGTTGATGTAGTTCGGTTTGCAGTTTGTTTTCTTGATCCCCTAATATTTCACAAATCGAATAAAATGAAATTCATAGCAAAACACGAACTTGTTCGTAACAAATCCGTTAGTGAATGATTTGTCATTACTGATTCTTGCTTTAGTTCTGTTTTAATAAAGTTCCATTACGGATACGTCAGAAAATGTCTTGTATCTGCGATGGGGCTAACTTAAAAGTTCAAGAATGATCTATAATTAAGTTGGTCTTTAGTACGAAAACTAGTTCTTTATTTTGTTTTTTGACCCTTTGTTTAGCTAATCAGATGAAATGTTCTTGCAGGTTGCATATTAGACTTCAGCACATTGCCATACAGGCCAGTAGGTGGTTGTAAAAATGCCGCAGAGAACCTAAGGGACCGGAACGGCTACCCCAAATCACCCTGCTGCGGAAACGCCCTCCTTGCTTTCTCCCACGCATTAGCCCTTCAGGCCATCAACGACACAAGGGGCAATATCTTCATCCAGCAAGATGAATGGAATAACTGCGGCGGACCCTTTAAGCCGCAGCCCAACGTGTCGGCTACAGTGTGCGGATTCAATAATTTCTACTTTGGAAGTGGCAAATGCTCCACTCTTCAGCTGTCATCCATTGATCGGCATGTTGCCAGGCAGTGCTCCCATTTCGGGTCCTCTCTGTTCGATGATGCATGTGGCACTTGCACAAACGCTATACTGAATGCACTTGGTGGTATGTTGAATGACTACAAAGTAGATGGGAGCACTAGCGATAAAGCTGTGTGTATTGTTGCTGTTATTGTCGCAGTTATGGCTGGGAACTTGAATGGTCCATCGGGGATCTCTGATGATCTCGCTAGATGCTTGCCTGGTTTGTATATTCAAGGTGGGAAAATATAAGGATATTAAATAAAAATTATACAAAAAGGGGGTTTGTGTACACGTGCGGGGGCGTGCTGAAGACATTAAATAAATATATCATATCTTTCCTCTCTAACAATTTAAGTTTTTAGATGAGATGATCGTTCAATAAAACTTGCAGGCAGTTTCTCATTGTGGCCGATGGGGCCCTTCAAGGGAGATTTCGGTGCAATAGACCCCACTGACAATTACTTTGTATTCGTGGTTGATTTGCGAAAGTTAACAATACAAGTTGTTAGTGGAGTCAATTGTACACACACACACACTATTTACTGATCTAATGTTGATCCAGTTTGTGTTCTATGCAGATTCAGTGAACTACATCAAACTGAAATGTAAGTCAAAACTCATTCCAATCTCTATCTTCTAATGCATCAAAGCATAACACTCAACTAAAACACTAACTCATACACACAAAACCGAAAAAAACTATGTTTTTTTTCAGACAGCGTAGCTGAGGCTCTCCTAGCAGTAATCCTGGTGATGATCTGCTTAACCGCAGTCATCACGTTGATAAAATATGTGACGAATAACCAACAGCCGAAGAAGAAACCCGTTCTAAGCAAGGACTTTGCGGCCTCGTGTTCAGGGCTCTATAGATTCTCCAATGCCGAGATTGAGAACGCGATCAATTATGGCAACGAGAAGAAGTGCCTAGGAAGAGGCAGTGCAGGCGAGGTTTTCAAGGGCATGTTGCCGAGTGGACAGTTGGTGGCTATAAAACAGATTTACAAGAGCAACACATCGGACTCGTTTACTAGGGAGATCGAGGGCCTCTCGAGAGTTAGACATCCCAATCTCGTGTGCCTTTTTGGGTGCTGCATCGAAGACGGGGAGCAGTATCTTGTGTACGAGTATTGTTCCAATGGAAATCTGTCTCAGAATCTTTTAAGTATGTATGTGTGTGTGTGTGTGTGTGTTTTCATGGTTTTCCTATGTATTTTGATGTACGTTTGCTTATGATTCTGTTATATGTCTGTTTTTTGCAGGGAAAGATACTCCCCTAACATGGGAATTGAGGGTCAAAATCCTCAGGGACTGTGCTTTTGCTCTCAGGTATCTCCATAATCACATTGATGGTTGCATTGTTCACAGAGATATTAAGGTACCATACCCCCAGAGTTTTAGAAAAATTACAATAACCCCCCTGTTCTCTTTTAGAAATTACCATGACCCCTTTAGAAAATCTGATGATTCTTTGTATTTGCAGCTGACAAACATTCTTCTGACTCATAATATGGAGCCTAAGCTATCAGATTTTGGGCTGGCTAAGATGTTGGGCATGGAAGAGAGCAAAGTGTTTACGGATGTTCGGGGGACGATAGGTTATATGGATCCCGAATATATGAGCAATGCGAAACTGACTAGTGCTAGTGACATTTATAGCTTCGGAATTGTGATTCTGCAGCTTTTATCAGGGCAGAGAGTGATAACACTTGACCTGGATGCAAGGGATCAGCTCACAAGAAAGGTTACTGTTTCTATCTTTGCGCTGATACACATGTAGTTGCATTCGTGTGTGCACACAACTAGCTCCTTGCTCGGAGTTATGCCCTGCAAGCACGCACAACACCTAGTTGCTGAGTTACGCATACACACACACACACAACACCTAGTTGCTGATTCAGAGGCACACACGTACACACACAAAACACCTACCTACACACACACACACACACAATGCCCAACCTCATTGCTGGTTGGTCCACTCCACTCACACACCCACACCCACACACAAATATACCAAGACCTAGTTGCTGGTTCATCCAGACATATATAACACTTACAATGGCACATACACCGACACACACGCGCACACATACATATATAGCACACGGTTGCTAGTTCATCGTATACACACAGACACATACCAAACATCTAGTCACTGGTTTATGCACACACAAAAACACACACGAATGCAGAGTCTAGTTGCAGCCTAGCAGGTTCAGCACCCCAACACCTCCCCCCCCCCCCCCCCCCTCCCAACACACACACACACACACACACACATACACATATTGCTCTTTTGTACTGAGTCAACTTGAGAGTGCTGGTAGAGGGTATTGAATCTTGAAAACAATGCAGGCAAAGGATGTGAACATGGGGAAACGACCACTAACGGATTTCCAAGACCGGAGGATGAAAGGAGACATTGTCAGTGTAGATTTCGAGTCCATATTGCAAATTGCGGTGCTCTGTGTAGCCAGTTCAAGCACGGGCCGTCCCACAATAGATTTGGTTTTCGATGAGCTGGAGAAGGCTTGGAAAAACACACAGCTGGAGACGGTTAGTTTAGTACTCAAGTCACACACACACACACATATATTGTTCAAAATGCAGGTCAAGTGACTTTACCTAACAATATGTCAGTTTGTTTGCAGAGAGCAAGGAGGGAGAGGTGCTTACTTGCAACACCGTCAAAATCGCCCGAACTGATTCATGTGTGATGAGGAAGAAGAGGCACTTTCTAGCAACGAGTCGAAATCGCCCGGACTGATTCGTGTGTGATAAGCGTTGCATAGGTAGTTTCAGAAGCCTTTTTGAGAACTCATGTGATGCTTCTTAAGCCTTTTTAAGATGCTTCATACAAATAACACAAAGAGTGGGATACAAGAGAGATGCTATTAGGAAGTTTAAAGTTACGTAATTAGCATAAGCTTTTCTTTATTATTGGTTTATTTTTGTTTTGCAGTTTATCTAGTGCAAATGTGCGATGTATAATTATTGGGTTTTAGTGAAAAGAATATTAATGATAATATTTTCTTTATTTCAAACTATACCTTGTGCTTTGTCCAATGACCCTTTTTGATTCTTCACCTCTTCCTTTGTCTATCAAAATCCAAATTCCTAATATAGAATAATATTTTTAAGGGCGAATTACAACAACCTCCCCTGAGGTTTCGCGAAATTACAATTCAACCCACGATTTTTTGTAAATTACAATAAACCCCCTGTGGTATGAAATAATTACAAGTGATGGACGGAAAGTGCATAAAGTCCGTTTTGCCCTTTATTTTTTGCTGATATTAAATAGGGCAAATTACATCTACCTCCCCTGCGGTTTGGTGAAATTACAATTTAACCTACATTTTTTTTGTGTATATTACAATAACCCCCTGTGATATGTAATAATTACAAGTGATAAACGAAAAATGTATAAAACCTACTCTAGGCCACAATTGACCTCACAAACGTGTTTTCCATGTCGAAAAGTTTAAGACCCGCTTCAAATTCACCGAAAAACTTATCGGAAAACAGAGCAATTTTTTCAATATTATTACTTTTAGCCCCACAAAGATGTAATACATAATATACAACCCAAAATATTTTATATATATTACAAAAAAACCCCTCAAGGGTACTATCGGAACTTTACATACAAAAACTAACGGAACCCTAACGGTCATAACCGGTTGGGGTAAATTGTTAGACGGAATATACCACAAGGGTTTTATTGTAATTTACAAAAAATTGTGGGTTAAATTGTAATTTCGCGAAACCTCAGGGGAGGTAGATGTAATTCGCCCTATTTTTAATTAAGGTGTTCACTCTCTCAATTTAATCTACAAATTGACATGAAACTCGTTGGGGGGGGGGGGGGGGGGGGTAGGATCCATTACATTTCAATTAGACCTATTTCTGGTTCCCACAATTGGATCCATTTGGACCAATCCAAGCTCAATTGAACTCATCTACTTGCAACCCCTGCAAGAATGCTCCGAATTCGCAGTTCACACAATTGACTTGAACACAATTTCTTTTGATTCTCAAGGATTTTCAGTCTCTATCAAAGCACTCCAAAATCAGTTCACAGCAAATTTTAAGAAGATCAAGTCTCATTTTTCATCAATTTGTCGAAAAACAATAGCGCATACACATGAAGATGTTACAAGAATCTGTTTGAATTTAGTTTTGTATGTGGAGGAGAGCTTGCAAGTGCTTTCTGCTGCTCATCCACCGAATTGAGTATCGCTTCCCACTTATATCGACTCAGCCTGCAAATCAGCTACTCCACTCAATTTCTTAACTTTCTATCCTGTCCACAGAATTACCATCTTCGTCGGCTGAGTTATTCTCACCTCGTGAGATGATATTCAAGAAACTCTTTGTGGCTTGACCGACAGCACGAGAAGTCTTTTTCGCAGCTCCAGCCACCACTGGTTGTAACGAAATGATTGGCAGGCTAGCTCTTTCCTGAATCATGGCTTTTCACACAAAAATGCAACTATCATCATCCCGTTTGAGGAAAAAGATTGTATATGAAGCCAAATTTCTATTTCTTTGATTATATAAAACAGGAAGATGAAAGTCTTACACATTGTTTGTTGGCGAGCAAGTGAACCAATTTGTCGAATTCCAGCTTCTGCAGCTTGCACTGCTTGAGCAGATTTGTTGACCCCATCGGCTATTTCTTGGCTGAGAACCACAAGGAATAAAGAAGTTTAATCTGATGCAAACTAAATATACATCAAATCTTGAGACAACTTCAACAATTACAATAATAATTTGTTTCCTAAAAGAATCGAGTGGCTTGAAGTAAACAAATGGTTAAAAGTTTATACACCTCAAGTCACTCAGTTCTAGTGTGAGATCACTGATTTCCATGCCAGACAACCTGACTGCAGCCATTGTACTAGGGAGCTCCTCACGAGCAGTATCAGCTAATCTTGAAAGAGATAAAGCTGCCCTTCGCATTGCCTACAGTAAAAACAAACCTAAGTCATTCATAAAGCCTGCCCCCTGTTTAAACCATAAACTCAATAGGAAGAAAACGGTAACTCATCGGTTCTCTTTTCCTTTCTTATTCCCTTTACATTATGTGCAATTTTCTTCTCTCTGTCTCTCTGTCTCTGTCTGTCTGTGTGTCTCTCTCTCTTTTTTCTTTTAATTTTCAGTTCCTTGTACTCTGATCAATAACAAACCAAGCCCAAGAATAGGAAAAACAGGACTATAAGTTTCTCATACTTTATGGTATTCAGAAACAATATCTCCAAGACAGTGGGTGTTGAGAGAACAGACAAGATAAGAAAGTGTTAACTTTCAAACATTTACTGGCTGATTCGAAGTAAAGCAGATTGTCAATATCAGATTTGAGAATGTTAAAGGCACAATTTATAGTTAGGTTCCAAGCGTGTATGTGTGAATTTACCCTAGGCTTCGTAGTCAAACTCTGAGGCTCAAGCGCACTCGGGATTCTTCGTTTTGAAATGTTTGCTAAAGCCAAAAAACAAGTTCAAAATCTATGTAGTCAGATCTCCACTTGCTAAGTGCATGACATTTGAAACGAACCGCACCCCAGAGAACATCGAAACAGAACCCATAGGATAACCAAACTCGTTTCAAGATTATCCCTCTCTTTGAGTCTCAGCTTCTACAGTTACATTTAGTATTTTGTCCCTCCACCAATCCGTTACATATATAACCCATACGACGAAAAATTTAAAAGGCCACACACAATCAAGATACTTTAATTTCCTAAGTCCATTTATCAAAAAATGAAAAAGGAAAAATGATAAATACTATCCAAGCAATATCATATACAAAGAGTTAGAAAAGAGAAAGCTTTACTTACAAATAATGTTGGCACAGCTGCAACAACAAGACCGGTGAAAGCAACAGATGTCTGCAAATCATGAATGTGTCATCATTCATCAATACAATGATCAAATTCAAACGAATTATAACGTCAAAGACAGAAGAACAAGATGTAAATCATGTGCCGATTTCCAATTTTCGAAAAATAATCATCACAAAATTAACATATTCAAACAAGAAAAATACCCATTTTACAAAATCTTCAGAGTTGCATGAATAAATTAGTTTAGGAAATAAAAATCAATTGATCACATTAAATTACCGTGCAACCGATGAAGGCGAGCAGCAAGAAAGCTTGATCGCTCAAGCTCAATTTAGGGGCCGCAATTATATTAGCTGGAATAGAAGGGCTTCTCACTACAAAATTCAATACTTCGTTTCCCGGCTGCGATTCCGATACGGCGTCGCTGTTTGGGGGAGAATATTGGTACGACGCCGTTTTGGCGTCGGAATTGTCGGATGAGCATGAGATTCCGAAGCGGACCCGCCGTCGCCTCGGCGGTTTGAGCATAAGCGCGCCACTGAAAAAGCCGCGCGAGGTCGTTGAAAACGATGTCGTTTTCGGGGGGAGTATAGGCGGAGAAGCGGTGGCGAGTAGACCTCCGGGGGGTTTCATGGCTGGCGGAGACGGAGGGGGGGCCGGGGGGTGGGGAGGAGAGGTGTGGGGTCCCTATTACTTTGGAAACAGAGACGAAGGAGAAATAGTATGAGCTGTGGGCCTAACTTTGCTGCGCAAGGTGTAATGCTTTAATGCATGTGAAAATTTCTCGTTTCTACCCTTTCGGCATTTAGCGTCATCAATTTTTGGACCACGTTTTTAGAAATAATAATAATAATAATAATAATAATAATAATAAGAATAATAATAATAATAATATTATTATTATTATTATTATAGTTTTGTATGAAGTACAAATACACATTGATATATACTTGCATGAAAATATTAATTATAAATCCGATTAATTTTGTTTGTTATTATTATGAAACTTCATTGATTGTATACTCAGAGAGTTATTCCCTCCGTCTTACAATAAATGCCGTTTTATAAATATATTTTTTTTCTGTCTCATGCTATATGTCTTTCTTTTATTTAAAGAGAATTTATTAATTTTTTTAATATATTTATTTAAATTAATCCATAATTAATATTGTTAATTTATTTGTTTAATTCTTGTGCAATAACCTCAAACGGCCATTTATTATGAAACAAAGGAATTACATGATAGATTGGAACATGTTGATTTTGGTAGCATCAACATGCTTAAGAATAACTATAAAAGTTACTGATTTTTGCATTTTAGATATTCTTTTTTTCCCCCCAAAAAATGATGAAATTAAAAAGAATTTAAAGTCCAACTTTTTTGGAATTTTCATTTTGATATGTGTTCCATCTTTTATTTTGCATACACTTGTCCACTTATCATTTCCTAAAAATATATTTTGGTGATGAACATATGAAGTTGATTATTTGATGAATGAATGATTCATTTACTTTGCAAAAAAAAAATAAAAATATGATTCTATTTTTAAAAATGGACTGATATCCAAAACCTCAAATTTTAGGCTATAACACAATTAGCTTTAATTACGTTACATATGGGATAAATTAATTACACCTAAAGAAGGACATGCCACAGTTCCTAGTGTGCATACATGTACAGTTCAAAGGCCATGTAAGCTTCCTTTTTAAGTTTTGGACTACTTTGGGAATATGCTTGATTTTATTTTGAAAATTAATCGTGTCAGCTAAAGACTCCAACGGCCACTAATGGAAAGAAGATATCTGAAAAACACGCGCACGCGCGCGCGCACTAATGTAGTCCACGGAGAATGAGGAACTGTGGAAGACAAACAATGGTGCAAAACAAATAAAACAGCCATAAATCTTTTGACATTACCCAAACAACTGCACACTCATGAGCAACGCACATGATCTTTACAAAGTCTTTTACAAAAGTGGAAGAACAAACTGAAACTAATTTCCAAACTCACCATCATTTTTCAAACTGATTATTGTCACCTATGGCAATCGTTTCCAGAAAAAGAAACCCAAAGAAAACACTAACAATCCACAAATAAATGAAAATATATAAGCTACAATGTACCACTTTCCATTTAAAAGGACAACAGCCAAGTCTGCTGTGGCGTCTCATTCAGCACCGGCCACCTATCATAATGCACGACGCGAACATGAAGGTCCTCATTTCCCAAATCGTCTTTTTGCGTCTTTTGTATACTTTCAGCCGAGCTCACGAGTGATTTGTTCAAGTCATCAACCTCAATAAGTTCAAGTGTTCCAATGTCTCATTCGGCACCGGCCACATATCATATCGCACGATGCGAACACGAAGGTGCTCATTTCCCCACTCTTCGTTTTTGATCCTTTTGTATCCCCTCGGCCGACCTCAGGAGAGATTTGCTCAAGTCAGCAACCTCAATCGGTTTAAGTGTTCCAATGTGTCCAGTGTCTTCTGGAAGCTCATTTAGATACCTGCAACGATGAAGCATAAGAGACCTGAGGCTTGGGAAGTGGCCACTTTCAGTTATCCACTCCCTGAGAAATGATTCCTCTATTAGCAGAAATGCTCTTTCAGTTCCCCTTCCAATGTAGCTATTCTTCATCTTCTCTCTCTCTCTCTCTCTCTCTCTCTCTCTCTCTCGCTTAATTGTCTCACGACTGCATATCTCTATATAACTATTACTCCCTCCGTCCCATATTAGTTGTCTTTTTAGGAATTTTTTTTTGTCCCATAATATATGTCGTTCTCACATATCAAGAAGAAATTTATTAATTTTTTCCTAATATACCCTTAGACTTTAATTAATATCTTATGCAAAATTCTAAAAAAAAAATCAGCAATTTATTAATTATGGGTGACTCAATTCCTAAAAAATCTCCCAACAACACTATTTGTCTTTCAATCTTTCATATTAATGATTATTTTCGTTATGAAAATCATTGGGAAGAGATAAATGGTTGATGAAAGAGAGATTAGTGGCTTAATTTACTAAAAGGGTATTTTGGTCAAAATAATTTATAATTAATGTTCTTAACACATTTTCTTAATTCTTGTGCATAACCCTAAAACGACAAATAATATGGGACGGAGGGAGTATTTATTATTTATCATTTATCTAAAACAAAATTCTATGTATTCTTTTAGTTCATCTGTCAACAAAACCACATCTCATTTTCATCCTCGGGACAGGACCCACGGTATATTAAATAAGAATTCATCATAGTATTATTTGATTAATTGAGATAAAAATTTTCACCATCACATTTTAAACATTATTTTCAATCTAATATTAGGACCCACAAGTTTTCGAGAAAAAAAAAAAGTGGAAAAAAGACCCATAAACTTCACTTTCATGACATTTAAATATTATTTCGATACCTAACAATGTTATACACTACTCGTCCAATAGTCTTTCATTTTCACACAGAAAACAATGAATACACAAAACAAACATCATCTTTTCTCAACAAAAACAAATAATAGAATGAAAATACAAAACAATCAGGCATAAAATTTAGAAGCAGAGCATCCAGTTTGAAATTTATTATTGGGTACAACAACTTTGCTGTTATGGATTAATCAAAGTGTTTCAGCTTTGCAATCATTCAATTGAAAATAAATAACAAGATTTTCTAATCGAACCAATTGCTCATGAAACAATATGTTGGGACTTGCGCAAGTGCACACAGTCATACAAGTAATATAAAGTGAGTAGAGTGTTGAATCCACATGGATTGTGATTTGGCCAGTGAAAATGACTTGTGTTTGTTTAGCTAAATGGATCAAATTAAGTAGTGATTTTGTATTACTAAAAGAAACCTAAGTTCTTAATTAAAAACAACTTACGAATAATATTACTAACAAATAATCAAAGCAAGAAATGCAAGTGTAAGGTGGTTTCATTCACCAAATTTGCTATTCTAATCCAATCCCTAAGTTGAGTAGTTTCGTAGTTGTGTGAAGCCTAGGAACACATATATCCACAATCTCTCTCGAGCATTACGGAATTAATTCATACAATTCTTCTAAGCCTAAGATTAACTAATTCTCATTCAATTAATCATAACTTTAGAATTATTTATATGAATTTTTAAACACTGTCTTAAGGCTCAATTAAAGTTAAATTCATTCTCATACAACTTTAACCCAATTGATCTCGTCTAATTAGAGTTATTATCGTGAATCGTCTCTCGACCTCATTACGATTCTCAAATTCGATAATTAGGAGTGATCAAACCCTAACCACGTATTAAACCATTAAACAAGAATCACACAACAAATAAAACATACAAAAACAAATTCAAACTCACGGGATTTTCATAGAATAGCGAAAACGATGAACTATACCATCCTTACACTTAATTAAAATTAGTTCATAATGAAACTAAACATAAGAACGAAATATGAGAAACAATTCATAAAAAGAGAAGAACTAAACTTATTCGCTTGAAATTTCAGATGAAAACTCTCCTTGTTCAGTTGTTCTTCCCTTGGCTCTTGATTTCTTCCTTCTTTCGTTCTTCACAAAATCCCCCGTCAAGATCAAAATCGAACCCAAAAAGAAAAGAAAAAAAATGAAAACAAAAATTGATGAATGTCACAAGCATCCAAGAGTTCTAATCTATCTAGATCTTAGAAAACGTCTCCCCTTGAATTCCGCTTGAATCTGAACTCAAAAGTGGTAGAGAAACGCCTAACAAATCTTTCCAAATCAGCACCTCAATCAAATACGAAAAGTTGTTAATTGTTGTCGCAGACGCTGTGTATGTACGCAAAATATTTTGCATACATTCTCAAATTTACAAATTTGTTTTTCTTCAACTCGCTGGCCTTGGGTAAGTACTCAAGATTTCTTGCGTACATACGTACTTTTACAGCCATTTTTCCTCTGAATTACTTACATTGGGTTGTTACTCGAAATAGTTTGCGTAAATACGCAGCTTCTGATTCCACTTTTCATGCCCTTTATGGTCTTTTTCCCTTCTTACCTACAAAATAATAATTTAGCTCAAACTTATGCATAATAAGGTCCGAAATAAGAAAAAAATGTGATTAGTCCTACAAAATAAGCATAAAAATCAATTATAATTACGGACTTATCACAGTAAACTAGTAAAAACAAGTTTTTGATTTGGCAAATGCACAACATTAAGATACTAACTTCAATCCCATAAACATAATCACCAACACTCTTTTGCATGATCTACCTGCAATTTCAACCCCCACACACAAACAGTAATAATAATTCATGGATATATCTTTCCTTATCAGAAGGAGGGGTTCGAGGCTTGAAATACCAATCGCTCACCAATGCACCCAACGGACTTGAAGGGCATCATTTCCATAACTTTGTTGTTCCTCTTGTATTCTTTTGGCCGACTCCATGAGAGATTCGTTCGAACAAAAAACTTCAATCAGTTCAAGTGTTGGAATTTCTCCAATACCATTTGGAATCTTTTCTAGAGACCAACACTGATGAAGCAATAGGCACTTGAGACATGCGAAGTGGTTGCTTTCAGTTATCCACTGTGAGGGATCTGAGTTTTCAATTAGTAGAAACTTGAGGCTCTGAAATTCTCCTTCAGTTGTTTCCCATTCATCACCAACAAAAGCGTCAGGTTTTAGTTTAAGCACTTCAAGATTTGGCAATGAGCCAACAATGCTCATTTCTTTCCAAGGACGAAACAAACCTTTCAAGGTTAACTTTTTCAGCGTCCTAGGAAAAACAAGATTTCCCCAGAAAGAAGCACATCCCTCTAATTTTAGTTTCTCAAGCTGATGTAGGTATACAAGATTCTCCAAGTGATAATCATCGACATGTATGTGTCCAACATAAGAGATCCCTAACTTCTTTACATTCGGAATCACTTTGAGGATCCTTTCATCACATATAAAATCTGCTACATTTGAAATTGTTTGTAGGTTTTCTAGAGCGGAAGTTGCTCCTGCTGGATCCGGTAAGAGAACCCTTTGCCATAAGACAAGATGTCTTAGTTGTGACATGCTCCAAATTTCTGATGGCAAGCATGGCAGAAACTCTTTGCATATGTGACTTGGACGATTTATGATTAATGTTTGAAGATTCTTAAGAGTTGATATGGTCAGAGGAAACTTTGCCGAACAGTTAAAAGCAAGGTACCGTAAATGAATCAACAGCTTAAACACTTCAACAGGGAGTAAGACACAACCTATATGGGTCACCACATCCAAAACCCTGAGCAACCTACTATATTCTATACCCCTTAAAGAAATATCATCATTACTGCGGCACAGAAAAGTACGTATGGTAACACATCGAGGGAAATCAAAATCACAGTCACAAAAGAAATCATCATGGATAGCAACAATGATGCGGCGCTGATTTTTTACCCTTGTTTGAAGATCCTCACGAAAATACCTGCCATTGAAAGTTAGATAAAACTTCTCTTCCTGGGCTTTTCTTATGCATAAGTCCCGCAAGAGATCATGGACACCGCAGCATTTGATTTTCCCATTAGCCTTTCTCTTGATAACCAGCACAAGACTTCTCTTGACAAGGTCATCCAAATACTCTTCTGCCACCTCCTCAAAACTTTTAGATACACTCGGTTTTAGAAACCCCTCAGCTACCCATAATTTGACAAGTCTTGAGACACGGATCTCATAATCTTCTGGAAAGCCACCCATGTATAGAAAACACGGTCTCAAATGATGAGATAAGTGGTTGTAACTTAAAGATAGTACTCTATTTCCAAATTGCTCATCATTTGCGGAGCTGATGGCTTGATTTACATTTCTCAAGATATCCTTCCAAGAAGCTTGAGTTCTATCGACCGTGGTAAGAAGTCCCGCAATAAGGACAATTGCAAGAGGAAGTCCTCTACAACTTCTCGCAATCTCCTCCCCAGTGGTTTCTAATTCGGGAGGACACTTTTCTTGCATAAACACTCTCTGCTTAAGCAAATTCCAACTTTGATCGGCATTCATGAAATGCATCTCATGGACGAGGTTAGAAGAGTCGGGATAAGCAGCCACATCAAATGACCTTGTGGTTAAAATAACTCGACTTCCATTATGGTCATTAGGAAATATCATCTTTACATCATCCCATGCCTTTGTACTCCACATATCATCCATTAAAATAAGATATCTCCTACCCTTTAATCTTTTATACAAATTTTCTCGCATTCCTGATTCATCGTTTTGTCCAAGGCTTTCTGCTTTCATGGAAGCAAGAAGGCTTGAAAGAAGTTCCCTTACACTGTAATCTTGCGATACAGTGACCCAAGCACGAATATCAAAGTACTCCATAGATAATGGATCATCAAAAGCATTTTTAGCCAGAGTAGTCTTTCCGATTCCGCCCATTCCGAAGATCGGAATGACTTCAAGACTCGATGATTGTCCACAAAGCCGAGCCTTTACTGCCATCAAGTCATCGTCAAAACCAACCATGGCATCTTTGCGGGAGGAACCTGGTTGCCTTGAAGATGGAGTAGCCGCGGATTGCTGCACATCTTCGGCTGTTTCGGTGCCATTCTTGATCTCCATGACCTCTCCCTCGATTGAATCAATTTCCTTCCCGATTCTTTTCAACTTCACATACATGTCACCTTTTATTCTTTTCAGCCACAAGAACATGCAACTTTTAAGCTTTGGAGACATATTTTCCCGCATAAAGTCTTCAATAATATCTTCGGCTTCATTCGCTAAATCCCTGATTCGTCCTTCGAAAGTGCTGGCTTTCTCTGGAAAATCTTCAAGAAAAGCTTGCAAGAAGATAACACATCTGTGGATAGATATAATTTGTTCTTTTTCATGACAAGAAATGGGATATTGATCATGATCTTGTAGTAGATTTTGTGTGGTTTGCGAAAGTGAAACAAGAGAAGCATAAGCCATCTCTGAAGAGTCAAGGATAGGAGAGTAACCGAGAAAGAAATTAGGGTATTAACACGAAGACAAGCAAGGACAGTAGTCTAAGAGAGTGGTGTGAAATTGCCGTAATCATATCTGCATGCGGTAGGCCAACGAAAATCAAAGAAAACAATGCATTAAAGCATTATTTACACAGAGAAAAGGACATGCGATAGTGGAATCTGATCAACAAGATTAGTATAATAATAATAATAATAATAATAATAATAATAATAACAATAAACAATCCAGTGGGGTTCGTATCGACACAATTGAAATCACGAGTTCTAACATTTTTGTCATATTTTCTCTCCTTTTGGATGAGTGTGTATATACGTGTGTGACATTAAGATTAACATTTATAAAATATCTCAAATTAATATTATTAATAATAATAATAATAATAATAAAATGCATTTGTTGTTTTCCTAATAAAATATTCAATCTTTTAATACTTGTTCAATGTGGGATGGGGCGTCACAAAATTGTTCTTTAACCTTTTCATTCAAGAACTTAATAAACCAAATGAGGTTCTTAACAAAAATAAATAAAATCTGTAAGTTCTTTAAATTAATTCGTGTCAATCATGATTTTAATAAATTAATTTTTTCAAAAACTTTTTCGGATTGGATTTCAAGATATAAGTTATCAAAATATTTTATCCTAAAATAAACCCCCTAAAAGGTCATGAAATTATTTATCAACTTATAAAAGTCCATTATATCAATTTTCATATTTTAGAAAAAAAAACCCAAAATTTAATTTGATGGCTAAATTATATTTCATGACTTGTTTTAACTTAATTAAAAGCCCATGAAATGGTTCTTATATCTCAAAAATGTACCCCACCAACTTGGATTTATTTACTATATCTAAACAATTTTGTTATTGGTACTTAATTATAAATTACAATTATAACTGTATATTTATAATTTATTCATAGAAAAAAATTAAATAATAATTTGAAAGTATTCAATTTTTTATTTAATTCAATCAACTTTACAAGTTAAAATTTTTTCAGTATATTTTATACATCTTTGAATTCAAAATATCTATAGCTACATACACAATTTACATATCTTTTTTTTCAAAAAAAAAAGCTTTGAAAATCTTGGTCAATTTCAAGAACTAATAGGAAAAGTTTATTAAAAACTAAATTCATTACTTTTTTTAAGTTAACAAATCATTCAGTATAATTTAGCCTGCAATTAAATGTTTCGGTTTTTAAAAAAATAAAAATTTGATATAATGGGTTTTATCTGTCAAAAAGTATTTTCTTGATTTTTTTAGAATTAAATTTTTTTATGGGGCTTATTCTTAATTTTTTTTATAACTTTTTGCTAGTAGGCCAATTATTAACGGTTCAGTTAGTTAAATATCAATTTGAAAATTATGACTTAAGTCGTGTATCATTTAAAATAATTTTAAGAATTGCTGTATCAATTTGATATTAAAGACATTACTCCGATTTCAAAATGATATTCTTTACTCCATTTTTGTCCTATTGCAAAAGAATCTCTCACGTACTTTCAAAATGCATATTAACTAATGCAACTTGCAATAAACAACTTAGAACTAGAGGTAGCCACTGTCCAGACATCACCGGAAAACGCACACTTTTTCATAGGATGGCATGTGCAAAAATTCATCAATTACAATGCCACTGTCTACTGCTATTTTTCATGCAGTTGTATCATATTTACTTTCCGGGACAAAACCTCCTATTTTGTTCCCTTTGGTTTCGAGAATCCCCCGTTGCATTTTATATTTTAGGGCGAATTATGTTTACCTCCCCTGATGTATACTATATTTATAAAAAATATCCCGACGTATGAAAAATTACAATTGTCCTCCTGAATTGAAGGGGTAATTATAATTTACACCAAAAAATAATGAATTTCCAAAATTACCCCCAAATAATTTCATCAAAAAAAATAGAAAAAAATAAATAAAATAAAAATCCCAAAATACCCTTTTCTTTATCATTTTTTTGTCACTTTTTTTATTTTATTTTTTGATTTCTTTTTGTCTCCTCCTCTCTCTCTCTTGCTCTCTCTCTCTCCCCTTCCCCTTCCCCTTCCCCCCACGCCCTCCGTCTCTCTCCCTCCCATTCCCCTTCCCCTTCCCCTCGCCACCCCCCCCACGCCCTCCGTCTCTCTCCCTCCCTCTTCCCCCCCCCACCCCTCCCCCAATCGTTGGTGTGCCGGAGGACCGGCGACGGCGGCGGGCGGCAGAAGGGGACTGGCGATGGCGATGGCGGCTGGCGGCGGAGGGCGGCGAACGGTGGTGGGCGGCGGGCGGCGGGCGGCGGCGCTGGTCTTTTTCTTCCCCCCCCCCCTGCGGCTCCCTTCTCCATCCCCCCCCCCCCCCCCCCCCCCCCCCCCCCGATCTCTGCCCCTCTTCCCTCTGCCCTCTCGATCGGTGCGCAGTGGGCGGCGGGCGGCGGGTGGCCCTCCCCCCCCCCCCCCGGTCTCAATCTCTCCCCGTCTCTATATCTCTGCCCTTCTCCCTTATCCCCTTTCCACTCTCGATCCTGCGGCGGCGTGTGGCGGAGGGCGGCGGCAGCGTGCGGCAGAGGGAGAAGGAGATTGGAGAAGGAGCAGAAAAGAGAAAGAAAAAGGGAAAAGAAAAGGAAAAAGGGAAAAGAAAAGAAAAGGAAAAAAAAAAAGAAAAAAGTATTTATTTAATTATATATAATATGTATTATAATTTTTTATATTTATAAAAATAAATATAATATTTTTATAAAAGAAAAAAAGAAAAAAGGTTTATTTTTTTAAAAAAAATATTTAAATGGTATAATACTTTTAAAATTAAATATATATAATATAATAAGAAATCTTCTGAAGGGCAAAATAGTCATTTTAATATGGTCAAATTTTATTTTTGTTTTTATAAGGGTATTTTTGGCAGTTCAATGATTTTTTGGTGTAAATTGTAATTACCCCCTTAGTTCAGGGGGGGCAATTGTAATTTTCCATATGTCGGGGTGTTTTTTGTAAATATGGCATACCTCAGGGGAGGCAAACGTAATTCGCCCTATATTTTATGAATTGTATCATATTTATAGTTGGAAATGGGCTTGATAAGATGATGTTTTCAAGGGATAATTTAGGATTGAACCATTTGGAATGGTAATCCATATATAAAGCCCAAGGAAAATATTATCTATGTGAAAATAAAGCTGTGTAAAATATCCCACATCGGATATATTAGCCTTGACAATGCTGGTATTTATGTGGCTAAGTGTTGTTATAGTGTAAACTAAACAACTAAGTACCGCATATGGGCAAACCCCACACGCGCCCGCCGCCCGCCTTACCCGACCCCCACACGCGCGCGTGTCTGTTTTTGAGTCCAGGTACATGGCGTGTCCGTTGGCATCCAGACGGTTTCAATGTTGCATTAATTTGCCAGAATTTAATGCTGGTTGTCTCCTCCCCCTATATAAAGCTGCCTCCTGGTTCCCCGCAAAACACACAAGATACACAGAAACACAACAAACGAAGCAAGAAACAAAATTAGCAAGTATACTATTTTGAGAAACTGCAGTCTTAAGAGAGTATACAGTTTTTATCTTTCAAGAGTGTGTTTTGAGGTGCATACACATCAACTAGAGCTGTTTAGCTTTCGAAGTGAGGTTCAACGTAGCAGTGCGGCTTGGAAAGGACCTCTGGACTGTCTTATCCTGGAAGGAGTATCGCAGGCCCATCGCACCGGTCAGTGGGGCGAATATTTCTTTAAGGCAAACCGGCTCAACCCGGTGATTCAGTCGTACTTGTTCAAATAAATACCGATAAGTCATATGTATTTGCTTGTTTATTTTTTTGTTTACGGCATCGTTTAGTTTGCTTTTGGCTATAGTGTTTTACTGTTAAAACTGTTATTGCATTGTATTTATATTATCGAATAAATCCACCCACGAGAATATCCAGTTTTAGATATTCTGCCTTATTGTTTTCTAAGAATCTTAAAGAAATATTCGGGGTTTATTCGTTTAATATATTTATAATGGCGTCGAGTTCAACTGCTGGTTCCTTTGGTTTCTCAAAAATTGACTTGAGCGATTTGCCTGAATCATTTGCTGGCCAATTCTTTAAACGTTGGCAACAACGAATGAAGATTTGGTTCACAATGAAGGGGCTCTTGTCTGTAATTCAGACTGACAAACCAGTACTTACTGATACTGACCCAAAGACTAATGAAATCGCAATATGGACTGAGCGAGACCAAATAGGCAGAGGGATCATTTTGTCAGGTTTGTCAAATGTTCTCTTCGATGTCTATTGCTCAGACTCCTATACTACGAAGTCACTTTGGGAAGCGTTGGATAAGAAATACAATACTGAGGAGCAAGGGCTCGAAAAGTATTCTGTTTCTAAATTCCTGAAGCATCAAATGGTTGAAGGTAAGCCAGTGTCTGAACAAACCCATGATCTGATTAATCTGGAACATTCACTTGCTGACGCTGAAATGAAACTTCCAGAAAAGTTCATGGTTATGGCAATTATTGAAAAATTCCCTAGATCTTGGGAAAGTTTAGGAATGTCTTTAAAACATCAAAAAGGAAACTTATCCCTTGATGATTTAATGCTTGCCATAAGTATAGAAGAGGAACATAGGAATCAAACACACTCGATACCAATTGAATTCCAGTCAAAAGCAAATATTTTGACTATTAGAAAGAAAAATCCTAAGCTACAAAAATTCAATCCGAATTCTAAAACCATTGGTAAAGGAAAAGCCAAAGCTAAAAAGCCAAAAGCAAACAAACCATGCTGGACTTGTGGACAGGTTGGTCATTATGCCAGGGATTGTCCCAACAAGGCAGAAAACGGAAAGACCAAACCAAAACCCTCAGGACCAGCAGTCAACATGGTTGAGGCTGGCATTGCTAGTTCTCATGGACACGTTGACGAGTATGTTTCTTTTGAACCCGAACTTTTGATTATTTATGAACCATTCGATTGGCTTATCGATACTGGAGCAAATGTGCACGTTTGTGCTGATAAATCTCTATTTGTGTCGTACCAGCCAATTGACGGACAATCCGTGAAGATGGGAAATGCAAGTGTTGTACAAGTACTTGGGATAGGACGCGTGGACCTAAGGTTTCCTTCAGGGTGCACACTATCTCTGCAACGAGTGCATCACGTTCCTTCTGTTAGACGGAACATTCACTACAAGAAAACACAGTTTTTTCGGCGAAATTTTCGGCGGATTTACGGCGAAAAAAATAAATTTCGGCGGATTCAATCTCCCGAAAAAACCTTCGTCGCTATTAATTTTTCGGCGGATTTTCGGCGGGTAAAATATATATATTTTTTTAATTTTTTATATTTTTCGGCGGAATTTCCCGCCGAAATTCCGCCGAAATTTAAATTATATTTTTTGAAAATATATTTTCAATTGCCCAACCTAGGAGTCGAACACGGGACCTCACCCCAGCTCGCGCGTGCGTGCGTACACTCGCTCGATATTATCCCAGCTTTTGGGGCCGCTGGGAGTCGAACCTTCGACCTCTCGGTTGGCAAAAAATTCTTTTACCATTGAGCTATGTTCACTTTGTTGTCATAATTCATTACATTATATATTTATATCATACAACAATTCAAATAAGAATAAATAATAATAATAATACGTTTTTTATTTATTGAAAATTTATATATATAATACATAATATTATATACATATATATAGCATACAAAAATTCATTTCATTATAATAACAATAATAATAATAACAATAATAATAATAATTCAAATAAAAATCAAAATTTTAAATTTTAATAAATCTTAAAAATATATAAAAATATTATTTTTTATTTAAAAATATTTCTTTTTAATTTTTAATTATTTTTAATTTATCAAATTTTTCGGCGGGATTTTCCGCCGAAAATTCGCCGAAAAAATGAAAAAAACTATTTTTTAATTATTTTTAATTTTAAAAAATATTATTTTTTAATTATTTTTAATTTTTTAAATTTTTCGGCGGATTTTCCGCCAAAAATCTGCCAAAAAAATTAAAAAATTATTATTTTTTAATTTTTTTAATTTAAAAAATTTTATTTTTTATTTATTTTTTATTTTTAAAATTTTTCGGCGGAATTTTCCGCCGAAAATCCGTCGAAAAATTTAAAAATTATTATTTTTTATTTTTTTTAATTTAAAAAATATTATTTTTTATTTATTTTTAATTTTTTAAATTTTTCGGCGGGATTTTCCGCCTAAAATCCGCCGAAAAATTTAAAAATTATTATTTTTTATTTTTTTTAATTTAAAAAATATTATTTTTTATTTATTTTTAATTTTTTAAATTTTTCGGCGGGATTTTCCGCCTAAAATCCGCCGAAAAATTTAAAAATTATTATTTTTTATTTTTTTAAATTTAAAAAATATTATTTTTTATTTATTTTAAATTTTTTAAATTTTTCGGCGGAATTTTCCGTCGAAAATCCGCCGAAAAATTTAAAAATTATTATTTTTTATTTTTTTTTAATTTTCCACCGAAAATCCGCCGAAAAATTTCGGCGGAATATTCCACCGAAAATTAAGCTTTTTCTTGTAGTGATTATTAGTGGTTCAATATTAGTCAAAGAGGGTTGTGAGCTTTCATTTAAGCTTAATAAAATTGTAATTTTACATTACGGAACTTTTATTGGCAAATGTTATTTATCTGAAGGTTTATTTAAAATACGGATTGAATATGCTTGTGTTTCTAGTTCCAATAGTTCGAATTTTTATAATTCTGTTGTTATTAATAATATAGAAAATTTCACTGTATGGCATGCACGGTTGGGTTATTTAAATTTCGGTTCTATTAAAAGAATGATGAATTTAAATCTGATTCCAACGCATGACATTGGACAAAATCACAAATGTCAAGTGTGTGTAGAAGCTAAACAAGTAAGAAAACCCTATCAAACAGTTGAAAGGGATACTGAAATACTTGATTTAGTACACACAGATATTTGTGAGTTCAATGGGGTCTTAACACGAGACCGAAATCGATACTTTATCACCTTTATAGATGATTGCAGTAAATATTGCTATGTTTACTTAATGAAACATAAAGATGAAGCACTTGAAAAGTTTATCATTTTTAAGAATGAAGCTGAAAATCAAACTGGCAAGAAACTTAAAAGAGTACGATCAGATAGAGGTTGTGAATATGAGTCGAACTCGTTTGTTGAATATTGGCAAAAGTTTGGTATTATTCATGAAGAGACTCCTCCATATTCACCTTCCTCGAATGGTGTAGCAGAACGTAAAAACAGAACATTTAAAGACATGATTAACAGTTTGCTTTTGAATTCTGGATTGCCGAAATATATGTGGGGAGAGGCTTTGAATACGGCTTGCCATATTCTGAATAGAGTCCCTCTGAAACATAAAGAACGCACTCCATTCGAATTCTGGAAAGGCAGAAAATCGAGCTTAAAATATTTCCGTGTGTGGAGATGTCTTGCAAAAGTCTTAGTCCCTGAACACAAACGGAAGAAGCTTGGTCCAAAAACGGTTGATGCAGTCTTTCTGGGCTATGTGGAAACAAGTTATGCCATGAGATTCTTAGTCATTAAGTCTGAGATTTCTGACATAGAGGTTAACAAAATAGTCGAATTACGTAATGCTACATTCTTCGAAAATATATTCCCTTTGAAACAAGGAATACCCGAAGATGTTTCGACTTTAGATTCTGCCCTTGCATCTGGTTCCATTCCCGAACATGTGGAAAGGATGACAAATGGGGGGGTAAATCCAAGTAGTTCCGGTTCTACTTTTGATGAGGCTAATGAACCTCGCCGTAGTAAACGAGCCAAGATCGCTAAAGATTTTGAAAGTGACTTTGTCACTTACAATATCGAGGATGATCCTGTGACTTTCAAAGATGCTATAGCTTCTTCTGAGGCTAAGCATTGGAAAGTAGCTATCAAAAATGAAATTGACTCAATTGTCTCCAACGGGACATGGGAACTAGTCGATTTACCGCCGGGATGTACTAAGATTGGATATAAATGGATCTTTAAGAAGAAATTGAAAGCTGATGGTACTATTGATAAGTATAAAGCTAGATTGGTTGCCAAAGGGTTTAGGCAAAAAGAGGGGATTGATTACTTTGATACGTATTCTCCTGTAACTCGATTAACTACAATCCGTGTGTGGATTGCACTGGCTTCCATATATAACTTCTCTATCCATCAGATGGATGTGAAAACAGCCTTCCTGTATGGTGATCTAGAAGAAGAGATATATATGGAACAGCCAGAGGGATTTGTAGCTGTCGGGAATGAAAACAAAGTTTGTAAGCTTGTCAAATCTCTATATGGGTTGAAACAAGCGCCTAAACAATGCCATCAAAAGTTCGATAAAACTATATTGAACTTTGGCTTTATTGTAAATGATAATGATAAGTGTGTCTACTGCAAAATAAATGGTGATTCATGTATTGTTTTGTGCATGTATGTAGATGATATATTATTAATAGGATCAAATCTTGAGATTATTAATGAGACGAAAGAATTCTTGAAAAGTAAGTTTGAAATGAAGGGCATGGGTGAAGCTAATGTGATTCTAGGACTCAAGTTGATTCGGTCAACTGAGGGTATAACGATTTCTCAATCTCATTATGTTGAGAAGATAATTGAGAAGTTTGGTTATACTAACGGTAGAATCCTGAAAACGCCTTATGACCCTTCTGTGACTCTTTTCAAGAATAAGTCTGGTACTCCAGTGTCTCAATTAAGATATTCCCAAGTGATTGGAAGCTTGCAATATTTAGCTAATGGTACGAGACCAGATATTTCATTTGCGGTCTCTAAGTTGGCTAGATATACAAGCTGTCCTGATCGTACTCATTGGGAGGCTTTGGATAGGGTAATGCGGTACCTTAAAGGTACCAGTTCCCTTGGACTGCATTATGGAAAATTCCCTGAAGTTCTTGAGGGATTTAGTGATGCAAGTTGGATTGTCCAAAACTCCGGGAGTAATGGATGTACATGGTATGTATTTACTCTGGGTGGAGGCGCTGTCTCCTGAAAGTCTGCAAAATAGGCAATCATAACTCGGTCTACATTTGAGGCTGAGTTATGTGCTTTAGATACTACTGAAACTGAGGCTGACTGGCTGCATGGGTTGATGTGTGGGTTACCCATGGTGGGTAAACCTGTCCCTGCTATTGCCTTGCATTGTGATAATCAAACCACAATTGCAAAAATACGGAGTTCCAAGTATAATCAAAAAACTAAGAGACACATCCAAGTTAGACTGAAGTCTATAAGGGAGATAGTGTCTGAAAGAATAGTAGCCATTGATTTTGTTGGTACCAAAGACAACGTGGCTAATTCTTTAAGGAAAGGACTTGAGTTTAACTCATTCCAAAAAGCCAGGTTGAGGATGGGACTTGTAACCCATTGAGTTTACACCGACAGTAGCAACCCAACCTACCAAGTGGAGATCCCACAAGGAAGGTTCAATGTGGTATAAACAAGTTGTCGGGTGTAAACGTTAGCACCTAAATTAAGACTGATACTATGTACCTAAAGTCTATCCTCTGGTATGCCTGGGAGGTGTTGTATTACTGCTAGTATAGTAAGAGCTTTGCTCTGAATGGGTTCGAGGTCTTAAGTGACGAGATGTGAGCAATACATCTTCGGAGATGCCCAGCTAATGAATATTATCGTGTGGCCGCGATTAGAGGAGATGGGTTACTCCTTGAAAAATATTCATGAAACAGGATCAGGACACATGGCCATTAACGTGTCACCCCTGAAGATTGCTAAGCTCGATGTAATGTGTTGTTTCCAATAGACGTCATTACAACCAAGGTTCAAATTCAAGGCATATGTCCATTTGTTACTGTGATGACATTAGTTGGTTAACTAGATAGTGGTTCAAACCGGAAGGTACCATTATTGAAAGCACATTACGAGTATGCAGCCAGGACTTTATGCTATAGATTAGGGGGGGATTGTTGGAAATGGACTTGATAAGATGATGTTTTCAAGGGGTAATCTAGGATTGAACCATTTGGAATGGTAATCCATAGATAAAGCCCAAGAAAAATATTATCTATGTGAAAATAAAGCTATGTAAAATATCCCACATCGGATATATTAGCCTTGACAATGCTGGTATTTATGTGGTTAAGTGTTCTTATAGTGTAAATTAAACAACTAAGTACCGCATATGGGCAAACCCCACACGCGCGCGCCGCCCGCCCGACCCGACCCGACCCGGCTCCTGCTTCGGTTCCGGCTCCGGCCACGGCCACGGCCACGAGCCACGGACCACGAACCACGGACCAGGACCAGGTCGCGGGTGCGGGCTTGGGCGTTTGGGCGACATTGTCTCGGTCTCGGGCTTAATTTTTACTAAATTGCCCTTGGAGTAACGGTTTTATTCAAAGCTGCATCCTGGTTCCCTGCAAAACACACAAGATACACGGAAACACAACAAACGAAGCAAGAAACAAAATTAGCAAGTATACTATTTTGAGAAACTGCAGTCTTAAGAGAGTATACAGTTTTTATCTTTCGAGAGTGTGTTTTGAGTTGCATACACATCAACCAGAGCTGTTTAGCTTTCGAAGTGAGGTTCAACGTAGCAGTGCGGCTTGGAAAGGACCTCTGGTCTGTCTTATCCTGGAAGGAGTATCGCAGGCCCATCGCACCGGTCAGTGGGGCGAATATTTCTTTAAGGCAAACCGGCTCAACCCGGTGATTCAGTCGTACTTGTTCAAATAAATACTGATAAGTCATCTATACTTGCTTGTTTATTTATTTATTTACGGCATTGTTTAGTTTGCTTTTGGCTATAGTGTTTTACTGTTAAAACTGTTATTGCATTGTATTTATATTATCGAATAAATCTACCCACGAGAATATCCAGTTTTAGATATTCTGCCTTATTGTTTTCTAACATTTAGTTTCAGGGATAAAATTCTTATTTGGAAAATGATGTCAAATTTTTATAAAATATTTAAGGAATTGTTATAATTGAGGGGAGGGAGGGGGGGAGTGTGTGAAATTCAAAATTTTCATAAAAATGTATGTAAAATTTTAATAAAGTAATGGATGTCGGTTGATGCAATTTGATTGGCCCTTTTATATAATTATCAAACCTCAATAGGGAAAACCTAAATTTAGACTGATACTATATACTTGAAGTTTGCTCTCTGATATACCTGGAAGGTGCTTTAATACTGCTAGTATAGTAAGAGCCCTGCTCTCAATTGGGTCAAGATCTTCAGTGACGAGATGCGAGCAGTACATCTTTGAAGATTTTCAACTAATGAATATTATCGTGTGGCCGCGATTAGAGGAGACGGGTTACATTTTGAAAAATATTCATGAAACAGGATCAGGACACAATGCCATTAACGTGTCACCCCTGAAGATTGTTAAGTTCGATGCAATGTGTTGTTTTCAATAGGCATCATCACAACGAAGGTTCAAATTCAAAGCATGTGTCCATTTGTTCCTGTGATGACATAAGTTGGATAACTAGATAGTAGTTCAAATCGAAAGGTACCATTATTGAAAGCATGTTACGAGTATGCAGCCAGGACTTTATATTATGAATTTGGGGGGGATTGTTAGAAAAGAGCTTGTTAAGATGACTTTTACAAGAGGATTAATTTAGGATTAAACCATTTCTAATGAAAATTCATAGATCAAGCCTAAGGTAATGTTGTCTAAACGTATTTAAAATTGTGTAAAATATCCCACATCAAATATATTGGTCTTGACAATGCGAGTATTTATGTGGTTTAATGTTGCTATAGTGTAAACTAAACAGCTAAGTACCGCATATGGGCATCCCCACATGCGCGCGCTTCCTGACCTGGCTCCGGCTCCGGCTCCGGCCACGAGCCAAGGACTAGGACCAGGACACGGTCGCGGGTGCGAGCTCAGGTGTTTGGGCAAATTGTCTCGGTCTCGAACTTATTTTTACTGAATTGCCCTTGGTGTAACGATTTTATTCAAAATCTGATTTTGAATTCTGTTACTGTATTTTTATTTAACGCAGTTTGAAATGGCCAAACATGTTACCTGGTCAAACAACACGTTCTCGAATATTGTCTGTTTTTGCGTCTAGGTGTGTTGCGTGTTCACTGGAGTACGGAGGGTTTCGACCGTGCATTAATGCGCCAGCATTGAACTCTGGTTGTCTCCTCCCCCCTGTATAAGCTGCGTTCTGATTCCCTGCAAATGACATAGCACGAAACAGAGAAAGAATAGAAAGTACACTGTTTTAATAAATTGATTACTCTTAGCTTTCGAGTGTGTATTTTGTATTGTATACACAACCATTTGAGTTAATTAGCTTTCGAAGTGAGGTTCAAAGTAGCAGTGCAGCTTGAAACGGACCTCTGAATTGTCTTATCCTGGAAGGAGTATCGCAGGCTCGTCGCACCAGTTAGCGGGGCGAATATTTCTTTAAGGCAAACCGGCTCAACCCGATGATTCAGTCATGCTATTGCAAATAAATACTGATAAGTCTACTGTACTTTCTTGTTTGTTTATTTGTTTGCGGCATTGTTTAATTTGCTTTTAATTATAATATTTTTGCTATAAAAACTATTCTTGCATTGTACTTATATTATCGAATAAATCTACCAACGAGAATATCGAGTTTTAGATATTATGTTCTATTGTTTTCCAATACTATTTGATTGGTTTGAACACTTTACTAATAGGAAAAGTTTATTAAAAACTAAATTCATTATTTTTTTTAAGTTAACAAATCATTCAGTATAATTTAGCCCGCAAATTAAATGTTGCGATTTTTAAAAAAATAAAAATTTGATATAATGGGTTTATCTGTCAAAAAAAAATTCTTGATTTTTTTAGAATTAAATTTTTTATGGGGCTTATTCTTAATTTTTCATAAGTTTTTTCTAGTAGACCCATTATTAACGGTTCAGTCAGTTATATATCAATTTGAAAATTATGACATAAGTCATGTATCATTTAAAATAATTTTAAGAATTGCTGTATCAATTTGATACTAAAGACATAACTCCGATTTCAAAATGATATTCTTTACTCCATTTTTGTCCTATTGCGAAAGAATCTTTCACATACTTACGGCTTTTAAAATGCATATTAACTAATGCAACTTGCAATAAACAACTTAGAACTAGAGGTAGCCACTGTCCAGATATCACCAGAAAATGCACACCTTTTCGTAGGACGGCATGTGCAAAAATTCATCAATTACGATGCCATTGTCTACTGCTATTTTTCCATGGGTGAAATAGGTGACTTGTTGAAGAATTATTCTTTTTCGTGCAATTGTATCATATTTACTCTCAGGGACAAAAACTCCCATTTTATTCCTTTCGGTTACGAGAATCCCACGTTGCATTCTATATTTTATGAATTGTATCATATTTAGTTCCAGAGATAAAATCAAAAATTTTTATTTAGAGAGCGATGTCAAATTTTTATAAAATATTTAAGAGATTGTTATAATTGGTGGGAAGGGGGAGGAGGCTGTCAAATTCAAAATGTTTGTAAAGATACATATAAATTTTTCATAAAAGTAAGGGCGAATTACGTTTACCTCTCCTGAGGTATGCCGTATTTATAAAAAATACCCCGACGTTTGGAAAATTACAATTACCCCCCTGAATTGAAGGGGTAATTACAATTTACACCAAAAAAGCAATAAACTACCCAAAATACCCTTCTGAAAATAAGAATAAAATTTGACCACATTGAAATGACTATTTTGCCCTTTAGATAATTTCTTGTTATATTATATATATTTCATTTTAAAAATATTATACATATTTAAATATTTTTTAAAAAAATTAAATCTTATAATATTATAAATTTTATTTTTATAAATATAAAAAATTATAAATTCTTTAAAAATTATTCTTTTTTGTTATAATATTTAAAAAAATTCTTTTTTCTTTTTTCCTTTTTCTCTTTTTCCTTTTCTTTTCCCTTTTCCTTTTCCTTTTCCTTTTCTGCTCTATTCTTCTCTGTCGCGCCTCCGCCGTTGCCGCCGCCTGCCGCCTCAGGATCGAGAGGGGAGAGGGAATAGGGACTGAGATTGAGAGGGGAAAGGGGAAAGGGGCAAAGATCTAGAGTGGGGGAGAGATTGAGGAGGGGGGGGGGGGGGAGAGAGAGAGAGAGAGAGAGAAAGGCCCACCGCCGCCTGCCGCCGTCCGCGGGACGCCCGCCGCCGTCGCAGGATCCAGAGGGGACAGGGGAGGGGGACAGGTATCGCGATGGGGGGGGGGGGAGAGGAATTGAGAAGGGAGGGAGGGGAAGGGAGGGAGAGGGTCGCCCGGCACCGCCGCCAATCACCCTTCTCCGCCGTCCGTTGCCGTCGCCAGTCTGCCTTCCGTAGTCCGTTGCTGTCGCCGATCCTCCAGTACAAACCCTTGGGGGAGGGGGTGAGAGAGAGAGGAGGCCTGGTTTTGGGGGGGGGGGTTCTCATTTAAAAAAAAAAATAATAACAGTAATAAAGATAACAAGAAATCAAAAAATAAAAGAAAAAAATGACAAAAAAGAAAAAATGGTAAAGAAAAGGGTATTTTGGGGTTTTTATTTTTTTTATTTTTTCTATTTTTTTTTGCTTAAATTATTTGAGGGTAATTTTGAAAATTTATTTTTTTTGGTGTAAATTGTAATTACCCCTTCAATTCAGGGGGGTAATTGTAATTTTCCAAGCATCGGGTGTTTTTTATAAATACCGCATACCTCAGGGGAGGTAAATGTAATTATCCCTAAAAGTAATGAATGCCAGTTGATGCAATTTGATTGCCCTTTTTATATAATTATCAATTATCAAAGTGCAATAGGCAAAAATGATATTTTCATCCGCTAATTATTGTCAATTTAGGTTTTTGTCCTTTAAAAATCATCATTTTAATTTCGGTCCCTTAATTTAAAAAAATTACAATTTTAGTCAAATTTTATCAGAAATTGCTGACATGGCATTCGTTTCGATCCAAATTTGTCCATCGATGTTGATGTGGCATTAAATTGAATTTTTTTGTTATTTTCCCTCCGTCTTTATGATGATGTGGATGACATGTTAGTATTTCTTAACAAAAAAAAGAAAAAAAAATCATAAAATCCAAACTAATATATATGTAATTTATATATGTATATACATATACATATATAAGTATATTTATATATAGACTCTATGTACAAAAAGGATAAGGAAAAAAAATCTAAAAAATAAAAATAAAATAAAAGGAGATCCCAAAAATGCCAATCCCACTCACCCCAGGTTCACCCACGCCAACCCACGTGGAGGAAGATAGAGAAAAGATAGAGATGGAGAGAGAGAGAGAGAGAGAGAGAGAGAGAGAGAGAGAGAAAGAGAGAGAGAGAGAGAGAGATAATTCGGTGGGGTAGGTGTGGGGGGCAGCAGAGGATGGGGCCGCGAGGAAGGTGCCCACAACCTGATTTGAGGTCTTTGATGAAGATGGTTAATTTGGGGTTAATTTAGGGTTTTCGAAAAATTAGAAGATGAAAAAGATTGTTAATTTGGGATTGAGAAATTTACGGTTCTTGAGGATTTATAAGATGAAGAAGATGTGTGATATTTTTTCTAATTTTTGAAAAAAAAAGGTGAAATATTAAATTAATTTATTAATTTGCTATATGTGTATGTGTTTGTATTTATTTTTTTTGACACATACATACATATATATATATATATACACATGTATATATAAGATTTCTTTTACAAAAAAATATGATTCTTTTTTATAATGTTTTATACAGACATGCATAATTTAGCAAATTTATATTTTCTTAATTTAAATGTAATTAAAATTTATAAATAAAAAGTAACTATAATTTTTTGTCATTATTTATCATTTTATATATTTTATTTTGAATATATTAATTAATTTATACACACAATATATTTTAGATATATATTTATTTGCAAGTATTTATAGTTAAAAATGTAAATGGTTGGGGAGAATCGAATACACGATGCATTGTAGGGTGGATTTTTGCTTTTTTTTTTTTTTTTTGAGAAACTTTGCCAACATGTCTTTCATGTGACAAGTATTGTTCTTCTTTAAAAAAAATGGTTGATTATAGCTACACCCCATCGAAAGTTGTTAAATTACAACTTATACCTCTCAAATTAATTTAATTACAGTTTACTATCTTGTCGAATTTGAATATTATCGAGACAACCCGTTTTGATAGGTTTCCAGCCAAAATTTTGCAGACTGATTGTTATAGCCTCAATTTATTTATATATGTATTTTAAAAAAATAAAGCAAGTATTTTTTTTCTTTTGAATAAGACCATACTACCCCCTGATGGAATATCAAGGGTCTTTGCTCCTCCATCTCGCCATTTGAAGATTAAGTAAAAGAAAAGTTCTCTGCAACAAATATTAAGAAAGTTCTATACAACTCTCTCAATAGTTGCGATGAATCCCCTCAAAAAGAAAAGTTCTTTGTGACAAAAAATGATATAATCTAATCAATAAGTTTAAAATTTTGAATAGTATAAATTAAAATTAAAAATTTTATTTGAATATATATTATTAATTATTTTCAATATTTATCAATTTATGAAACATTAAAAAAAATTGATTAAATTTTTTTACATTATAGGATTGAAAAAAAATAATAATTAAAATAAAATATTGGAGTGTGGGAGAGGAGAGAAAGAAGAATAGAAAGAAAAATAATATGATTGCATGAGAATAGAAGCGAGAATATATTACAATTGTCACTATCTATTTTTTAGGTTATAGAGGGCATTTTTGAAATATAAAAACACCAAATCTAGGTAAAGGTAAAAATAGAGACATCACATTTTTTGGCTACTGGCATCCGTAATTTTGGCTAAAAACCTACTAAAGAGGTGTGGTTTTGCAATATTCAAATTCGTCAATATAGCAAATTATAACTAAATTAATTTGAAGAGTGCAAGCTGTAATTTAGTAATTTCAAAATATAAATATATATATATACATATATATATATATATGCTGACAAGGCATTCAACTCAACAAATTAAAGGGAAAATTAAAAAAAATTCCCAAATTCTTTATCTACATCGGTTGATTTTGCCGGGTCCTATGTGTAATTAGACTAAAAGTACATTTTTTTTAATTAAAAGACCAGAATTAAAATTATAATTTTTAAATGATAAAAATCTAAATTAAACAGACAAAAATATTAATTTTCCCCTTTTGCTATTTGATTGGTTGGAACACTTTACCATATGTTTAAGAATCCACATCTATGCCTATCCAACATTATTACTACAGTAATTCATCAAAAAAAAAAAAAAAACTTTCCACTTTTTAAAAATTTTGTTATACCAACTAACAGTAAATTCTTTAAATAATATTAAAATTTTCAATTTTAAGATAGTAAATAAAGCAATTGAATTAAGTGGGTCGCTTTATATTGAATTAGCCTTTACAATACTTGAATTTAAATTAGTCAATTAATAGATCGAAAATAGAATAATTAAAATAAAAAAGTTAAAAAAAAGTTTATTATGCATATAGTACTTCAGATATCTTCAGAATATATGCACACCTAGAATGTTCTGTCCTGAATTATTGGGACTGTGGTCCATAGTGTATATTTAAATTATTTTGTTGTATCTTGATAAATGTTAACCTAATATTCAAATATTCAATAAGTTTATTACGTTTTGTAATTTTTTTTAAAAAAAATTACAATCTACAAAATAAAAGTATGAATACCTTGAATTGATTTGTCTTTCTTTCTTTATTTGTGATGGTTAAAATAATTTTGTAAAATTGGTAACAAATAATATTTATTCAAGATCATTTGGTAGTTAACAAATCTAGAAATTAAATTTCTAATGGAACACTAAACAAATCAAATACCAAAATTATGAATAAAGAGTTGAACTTTGTTGGACTTTATAATGTAATTAGACTTTATAATATTAAATTATAAAAAAAGATCAAACATTGTTAACTGATCCCTTTCAATTTGTTCTACAAATATAATTTATTAAATAAATTTCTAATGCTATAACAATCTTTGTTATCAATTGAAAAATGAATTTTCTCATCAAATTCAATGTACTATATTTTATTATTTTGTTGAATTATATTTTTGTATTGTTATTATATTTTATTGAATTACAAAAATAGGAACAAGAGTATTGTTATTCCTACATTTTATTTATTTATATATACTAGTTATATTGGCACAGTCGATATGTGTGCTTAATAAAAAAAATAATATAATTTGATGACATAATAAAATTTTGGTATTATAAAAATATTTTAACTATTTTTTAGATATTTATGAAATTAGTGATAAATCAAATAAAATAATTTAAAATAAAAAATTAAGAAAACGACTACAAAGAAAAAAAAATGAAAAGGATATTAAATAGTATTGGAAGATGAAAGAGGGTAGAGAGGGGAGAGAGAAAAAAGGGAGACGAAGTGAAAATAACATGGAAGAGGAGAATGGGGGGAGAAAGTAAAAAAAAAAAAAAGGGAATGATAAACCAAAACTATTGACATGAGAACGATAGTTAGTAAAATGTGTTCTCTCTTTATATAATAATATATACATTATTTAGGTATCATTAATAAAAATTTCAATAATTATCTTCACTTTTCAATGTCCTATGAGTATAATCTTAAGGGAAAAATATTTTTTACCCTTTGAACTAGTTGCATTCTTGGACTTTGCTATCTGAACTTTATGTTTTTTTTGTCGTTTGCCATCTAAGCTTATTTTTGGCGGAATATTCCATCGAGATTCCGTCACGTGTATCACGTGACATGTCTAAGGGCAATTATGTCATTTCAAATGCATATATATGCTTATGAATTAAAAATAATTTATTTACCTTATCAACTTTAGTTAAAGTAGATAAATTAATAAAATAAATATATATCTACTTTAATTTACAATAAAAATAATTTAAATATATATCAACATTAATTTACAATATTTTGATATATATGCTTATGAATTAAAAAATAATTGATTATCTACTTTTGATATTTTACATTCAATATTTTGATATATATGCTTATGAATTAAAAAATAATTGATTATCTACTTTTGATATTTTACATTCAATATTTTGATATATATGTTTATGAATTAAAAAATAATTGATTATCTACTTTTGATATTTTATCTTCAATATTTTTTAAAATAAATAATTATTTTACTTCATAAACATATATATGCATTGAAGGTAAATTATCAAAATTAGATAAATAAATTCAATTTAATGAAATAAATTATTTTTTTCCCCTTTAACTTGAAACAATAATATAGTTTATTAATATATCCATATATACTATATATTTCAAATATATATATATATATATATATATATATAAAGGCAACATCTCAAAACTAGATATAGATATGGAAATGCAACTTAATAATCCAAGCAAAAGTTGTCCAAGTAGTTTGGGAGGCATGCTATATGCCCATCAACTCAGGTTCAGCTCCCTTTGACCGCAAAAATTTGTTAGAGTGCGTTTTTCAAATGTAACTATTTGAATGACATAATTGCCCTTAGACATATCACATGATATGCATGTGACGGAATCTCGGTAGAATATTCCATCGGTAATGAGCTTAGATGGCAAATGTAAAAAAAAATGTAAAGTTCAGATGGCAAACGACAAATAAAAAAAAAAAGAGTTTAGATGGTAAAGTCCAATAATGTGAATAGTTTGGAGGGCAAAAAAAATATTTTTCCCTAGTCTTAATATAAGTAAATTTGAAATATTTGTCAAGTAGTGTAAAATTTATATAATACCTTACAATCATTAAAAAAAAATATAATATTTTTAAGACTTATAATTCTACAAGTTAAATTTAAATATTATAAGTTGTGTAGTGGTGTACACTACTAAAAAAACTGCCTATGGAGACACTTTTTTTGAGACTCATCAAGAAAAATGTCCCAACAACCTTGTATTGAGACACTTACAATAAAAGTGTCTCAATTCTCTTTTCTATTGTGACACTTAAATAGAAGTGTCTTGATAGGATCATAAATTGAGACTCTGTTTTAAAAGAGTCTTATTTAGTTTAACTTTTAATATAGCTTTGATGACACATCTTTTAAATGGTCTCAAAATATTGTTATTATGTGACATTTATCTAAAATTATCCCTTTAACCTTTACAATTTAATTTTTATTATGACATTTTTCTGTAAGTGTCTCCATAGTTGTATGTTTAGAGACTCTTTTTTTAAAGTGTCTTATTTATTTTAGTTTTTAATTTATTTATTGTAACATTTATCTAAAGGAGCCCTAATAATATCGCCATTTATTGAATTAGGTCTCAAAAATATATTGAGACACTCTATAGAAATGTCTTCATATTACTGTGCATGTAAAGACTCTATTTTAAAAAGTCTTATTTATATTAATTTTTAATTTTATTATAATATTTTAATAGAATTTCAGAAATAGTTAAATACATAATACGTTTTTGGTGCTGGAATGTGGCGGTAAAACACTTTAGGGCCTCTTTTGATTGATTGTATTATATCATAATACCAAAAATAATCCATTCAAAATTCTATATTTGATTCTTAATACTAGCATATATTAAAATGCCTAAATCCATGACACATGGATTGAAGCCATCATTTAAGTATGGATTCAGTCTTTGGGGGAGGTGTGCGACTGGAGGAAGTTAATATATACTACTTAATATTCTAAAATTAAATTTACTAAATTATCCTCATTATAAAATGCTCAAAAACCAATAAGAAATAATTTAATGGGCAAAATGGAACTTTTGCTAATAATCCAATGTAATCCATAAAATCAAATAAAGTTGGTATTATCATTGAAATTTGAGTCATGGACTAAATCCTATAAATCAAATATGATAGTTGAAGTATAATTATCCAACATAACATCCACACAAATACTATATACATATCAATCCAATATGCAAAATCAAAAGAGGCCTAGAGGTATCCGCAGATCTTAAAAAAAACACTTTAGAGGTATTCTAGAAGCCAAAATCCAATTTTTATTCTGAGAATCCAAAAGCCAAAAGCCAAACACTCTCTCTCCCCTAATTCTGAAAGAAAACCCTCAATTGAATGGTCGAACGGAGATGACGACAGACGCTTGAACAGAGGCGATGCTCGAATGGAGGCAATGCTCAAACGGAGGCGACACTCGAACAGAGTCGACTGTCAGGTACGCTTGAGCAGATATTTCTGCAATTGTTTGTCCGACTAGAGTATAAATTTTCGTCTTTGTTTCGAGTTCAATGCTCTTTATTACTTTTTTGGTGCGTATGTTGTATAATTGCTGAATGAAAAGAAAATTGTATTAATGAGAATGAAATAATTGGAATTGGTGTTGTATGGGATGGAATGACTTTTGGATTTTTGTTTAATATCTCATAACATGATTACTTGATTAGTGTTATATGAATATGATTATCTGTATTTGGTGGATCTGTGACTAAATGGTCTACGAAAGTTGTGCTTCTTGAATTTGATGGCTTAAAAGAATGACACTGGTTTTAGTTTAGTTTCCAGTTTTGGGAATTAATGGATTTTTATTTTGTTTCAAGTTCTTTTGGAAGCACTTAATAATGTAAATTTTTGTTCCTGTGGTGTTTTAGAACTGGTACTTGTTGATAGAAATAAGCTCAATCAGTGAAGATGCTTACAGAGTATTTTTACTGAAAGTACAATAGTTCTTGCTTTGGAAAAATTATGGCAAAAGTATTAGTTTGTTGATTAAATTTCTTCTCTATATCTGCTAAAATAGTTTAAGCTTCTTGGCTTTCAAATATTTACTATGCATTTAACTCTTTTCTTGGTTGGTTTCCTTGTCTAACTATATGTTGATTCTGTTCCACCTCAATAATTGACCTTTTCGGCTTTTTCATTATTGAAATTTATACTCGCATGTTTGAGAACTAGATCATTGAGTTTTACACATTAATGGAATTGACACTACAGAACTTCTGGATTTAGCTATCTCATTGCATCAATGGGTCTTCAACTATTATGGAGCTTTGGACTTGCGTCTTCAATTTTATTTGATGTTGCTTCGTTTTGTCTCTAATGTTAAGAATGTATCTAATGATCTAATCTAATTTTGGAGTTTTGTTTGTGGGTCTGAATGTTAAGAATTTTTCTCAAGTCTTCCCCTTCTTTTGTTTTTACAATTTCCGTCTTGAGTTAGTTGCTTATGCCATAGGAGTTGGTTGAATTTCTTAATTCTCAGATTCATAACTGTGCTTACTTCAAGAGGACTTTATGAATTTGTTCGATTGGTTGCTTAAACAAAAGGATTGGACTTATTTTAACTGCAGAATTTTTTTGAATTATTTAGTGATTTTGCTGAAATTCATGAATTTGTTTGATTGAATTCTAAAATTATGTTCCATCATGTATTCTAAGTGCACATTCTGATTTTATTTGCTTGAATGTTTATGAAAATTTTCCTTTTAGTTAATTTGATTGATTGCTGAATTTATTCACTGATTGATTATCAAGCTAACCCTTGTGGCAACACGAAAAAGATTGAATAACTCTCCTCACACTTCTACACAGTACCCATTCATAAGCCATTTTTTACTCCCTTTTCTAAAATCCACCATAGAGATCTCAATATAAAATATCATGTGCCTTTAGATATGTTGATTTTGTGATTTCACTTTGAAACTCCTTCTATTCCATTACAAACTATAATATTCTCATAAATGAACAAATTTTGCTTTATTAATCATTTTTAGAAGAATAAATCAGAAATAATTTCTCATGAGTCACATTTTCAAGCCGAAATCATCCCAAAACTTCCATACTTTATCTTTATTAACAAACTCATGATTTATTTAAAGAACCTCCTTGCTAACATAAAAAGTAAAAAATAAAAAAGAATGCTTTTGATGTCAAACCTCCCCTATGTTACATAGCTTCACCAATCCTCTATTGATGAATATTATATTTCATTTTTATTTTTTGATGTCCAAATGCTAGATATTACTAATTCAAATGAATTGAAAGTTCTAAATATTCTAAAACACAACCTTCTTTTCGTTGAACAACAAACCCTGGTCAACTTTGATATTTTAGATTGTAAAGAAATCATGAAATCATGCATGCCAAGAACTGGCATCATGTGTTACAACAGTCCCCTCGTCGTCCTCCCAAGTCCCAACACGTCGTCAAAATTCAGCCTCAAGTACTAGAGCAATGTCTTTATAGGTACTCATACTAAAATTTGCTTCTTTTTTAATATTTCCAGTATTGCTTCACTTGGTGATAATATGAGAATGGTGAATTGATATAGGTGAAGGAACACACCTTTGTTAAAGTTTTTTAAAATTATATTAGTGAATAACACATTATAAAACGTAAATGGATGCTAGGCGCATTTCATATGTTGTTTTTCATGTTCATGTCCATTTAATTTTATTGAATATCGATACAAATACAAATATTGCCAGATATTTAAAACCAATATCCATATCTATATCCATCAACTATCGAATCTCTCCATATCTAATTGTAAATTTTTAAATTAAATTCAATCGTATATATTTGAATATTTGTGTCCAATTCTGAATATACGAGTATCTTATTTAATTGTAAATAATTGATATATATATATGTATAATCTACTTATTTACAAAAAAAAAAATCCATATATACATACACATAGATATCATACATGTTTATTAATAACACTTAAAGTTCACATGTGTTTATTTAGTTATTCATTTTATATTTTTTGTGTAAGTTACAAAGATATGATATCCATTTTAGAAATATTCATTTGTTTTAATTGAAAAAATAATTTCCCCTATGGCAATAATTTCCCCTATGATATACATGTTATTCATTTTATATTTTTTGTGTAACTCACCATCATTTTGCAAACTGATTATTGTCCCCTATGGCAATAGTTTCCAGAAAAAGAAATCCAAAGAAAACACTAAAAATCCACAAATACATGAAAATGTATAAGCTACAATGGACCACTTTCCATTTAAAAGGACAACTGCTCAGTCTCCTGTGGCATCTCATTCGGCACGACGCGGACATGAAGGTGCTCATTTTCCCATTCTTCTTTTTGATCCTTTTGTATATCCTCTGAGCTCACGAGAGATTTGTTCAAGTCATCAACCTAAATCAGTTCAAGTGTTCCAATGTGTCCGATGTCTTCTGGAAGCTCGCTTAGGTACCTGCAACGATGAAGAACTATAGACCTGAGGCTTGGGAGGTGGCCACTTTCAGTTATCCACTCCATGGGAAATGATTCCTCTATTAGCAGAAATGCTCTTTTAGTTCCCCTTCCAATGTAGCTATTCTTCTCCTTCTCTCTCTCTCTTAATTGTCTCACGACTGTATATCTCTATATAACTACTATATATCATTTATCTCCAACAAAATTCTTTGTATTCTTTTAGTTCCTCTTTCAACAAGACCACATCTCATTTTCATCATCGTGATAGGGGACACAGTATATTAAATAAGAAGTCATCCTAGTATTATTTGATTAATTGAGATAAAAATTTTCACTATCACATTTTAAACATTATGTTCAACCTAATATTAACACAAGGTTTCTAATCGAACCAATTGCTCATGAAATAGTAATCCAGGGAAAAACAAGTTTTTGATTTGGCTAATACACAACATTAAGATACTGACTTCAGTCCCATAAGCATAATCATTAACACTCTTTTGCATGATCTACCTGAAATTTCAACCCCCACACGCAAACAATAATAATAATAATTCATGGTTGCAGTTTAGAGAGTGTATACATGGATATATCTTAACCTTATCAGAAGGGGCGCTCGAGGCTTGAAATATCAATCACTCAGCAATTTTACCCAACGAACTTGAAGGGCATCATTTCCGTAACTTTGTTGTTCCTCTTGTATTCTTTTGGCCGACTCCATGAGAGATCTGTCCGCACGAAAACGACCAGAAACTTCAATCAGTTCAAGTGTTGGAATTTCTCCAATACCGTCCGGAATCTCTCCTAGATAATCACAATGATGAAGCAACAGGCACTTGAGACATGGGAAGTGGCTGCTATCAGTTATCCACAGCAAGAGATCTGAGCTTTCAATTAGTAGAAACTTGAGGCTCTGAAATTCTCCTTCAGTTGTTTTCCATTCACGACCAACACAAGCGTTATCTTTTAGTTTAAGCACTTCAAGATTAGGCAGCGAGCCAACGATGCTCATATCTTTCCAAGGAAGTGGCAATCCAATCAAGGTTAACTTTTTTAGTGCCTTAGGAAAAACAGGATTAAGCTTTCCACAGAAAAATGCACATCTTTCTAGTTTTAGTTTCTCAAGTTGATGTAGATATACAAGATTCTCCAAGTGATAATCATCGACATCCATGCCTCGAACATAAGAGATCCCCAACTTCTTTACATTCGGAATCATTTTGAGGATCCTTTCATCACATATAAAATTCATTGCATTTGAAATTGTTTGCAGGTTTTCTAGAGCGGAAGCTGCTCCTGCTGGATCCGGTAAGAGAACCCGGAAGAGTAAGACAAGGTGCCTTAACTGTGGCATCCACCAAATTTCTGATGGCAAACATACCACAAACTGAAGGTTTTCCCCTATCTCTCTTGGAAGCTTAATGATTAATGTCTGAAGATTCTTAAGATTTGATATGGTCGGAGAAATGCTTGTCGAACAGCCAAAGGCAAGGTACCGTAAATGAATCAATAGTTCAAACACTTCAACAGGAAGTGAGACAAAACTTGTACGGGTCAACACATCCAAAACCCGGAGCAACCTAATATTTTCTATAAATCTTAAAGAAATATCAGCATAACTGAAGCACATAACAGTACGTATGGTTGAGCCATGAATGTTTCCAAGGGAATCCAGATAAGAGTTAGCAACAATCACGCGGCGCTGATTTTTTTTGCTTGTTCGAACATCCCCATGAACATACCAGCCCTTTAGATAAAACTTCTCTTCCTGGGCTTTTCTTATGCACAAGTCCCTGCAATAGATCATGGACACTGCAACATTTTATTTTCCCATTAGCCTTTCTCTTAATAACCAGCACAAGACTTCTCTTGACAAGGTCCTCCAAATACTCTTCTGCCACCTCCTCAAAACTTTTAGATACACATGGTTTCAGAAACCCCTCAGCTACCCATAATTTGACAAGTCTTGAGACACGGATCTCATAATCTTCTGGAAAGCCTCCCATGTATAGAAAACACGGTCTCAAATGATGAGGTAAGTGGTTGTAACTCAAAGATAGTACTCTATTCCCAAATTGCTCATCATTTGCTGAGCTAACGACTTGATTTACATTTCTCAAGACATCCATCCAAGAAGCTGGAGTTCTATCAACTGTGGTAAGAAGTCCTGCAACAAGGACAATTGCAAGGGGAAGTCCTCTACAACTTCTTGCAATCTCCACCCCAATGGTTTCTAATTCATGAGGATAATTTTCTTGCATAAACACTCTTTGCTTAAGCAAATTCCAACTTTGATCGGCATTCATGAAATGCATCTCATGGACAAGGTTAGAAGAGTCGGGATAAGCAGCCACATCAGATAGCCTCGTGGTTAACATAACTCGACTTCCATTATGGTCATTAGGAAATATCATCTTTACATCATCCCATGCCTTTGTACTCCACATATCATCCATTACAATAAGATATCTCCTACCCTTTAATCTTTTATACACATTTTCTTGCATTCCCGATTCATCGTTTTGTCCAAGGATTTCTGCTCTCATGGAAACAAGAAGGCTTGAAAGAATTTCCCTTACACTGTAATCTTGCGATACAGTGACCCAAGCACGAATATCAAAGTACTCCATAGATAATGGATCATCGAAAGCATTTCTAGCGAGGGTAGTCTTACCAATTCCGCCCATTCCGAAGATCGGAATGACTTCAAGACTCGATGATTGTCCACAAAGCCTTTCCTTTATTGCCATAAAGTCATCGTCAAAACCAACCATGGCATCTTCGCGGGAGGACCCTGGTTGCCTTGAAGATGGAGTCGCCGCAGATCGCCGCACATCTTCGGCTGTTTCGGTGCCATTCTTGATCTCCATGACCTCTCCCTCGATTGAATCAATTTCCTTCCCGATTCTTTTCAACTTCACATACATGTCACCTTTTATTCTTTTCAGCCACAAGAACATGCGACTTTGATGCTTTGGAAACATATTTTTCCACATAAAATCTTCAATAATATCTTCTGCTTCATTCGCTAAATCCCTGATTCGTCCTTCTAAAGTGCTGGCTTTCTCTGGAAATTCTTCAAGAAAAGCTAGCAAGAAGATAACGCATCTGTGGATAGATGTAATTTGTTCTTTCTCACGACGACTAATGGGATATTGATCATGATCTTGTAGTAGATTTTGTGTGGTTTGTGCAAGTGAAACAAGAGAAGCATAAGCCATTTTTCTCAAAGGAAGAAAGAGTAACAGAGAAAGAAATTTAGGTAGAAAAAATGACTTCAATTTACAATCTCCACACATTAACACAAAGAAAAGCAAGGAAAGTGGTCCAACATAGTAGTGTGAAATTGTTCTAATCGTATCTGTGGTAGGCCAACGCAAATCGAAGAAAATAATATTTTGAGCCATTTATTTTACACGCAGGTGGAAAAGACATAATGAAAAAGCCAAGTCTTGAAATGAAGTTGCCATCAAGTCATCATTCAAAATCAGTGTACTAATAAACACTTTGTTTATATTGTCCATTCATAATTATTACTGTTGACATAACTTTGTACTCACAAATTTTCTTTGATGTTATTTTTTTTACATTAAACTTTTTAAATTGGCACTCCATCTATTTGTTTCTTGTTAATCAATAGAATTTTAGTTATATGTGATAGTTTTATCATTTTATCTTTTTACCGAAATTAATGTATTTTAAATTTGTTTTACTTATTTATTTTATTTCTTATTAAGTAACTTTTGTTATTTCATGTTTGTTTCTATATTCAAATATTTCACGCAAATTCTTTGCAAAAAATATCCAAGTTTTTTAACTTAATAGAAGTTGTTGACAATTAAATTTCGTTCAATTAAAGGGTGCTTACAAGTGTAAAATGAAAACATTAATATTGATTAACTTTTCTACTGCTATTCTGGAATTTTTGTAAATTTAATTCAAATATTAAATAGTTAATTTAAATAGTTAATGGGACGTAATCAAATGTTAATGTGAAGTATTCTTACCAATCAAATCAAGTCTTCAGCCATAAATTGATTAACGGTTCATTTAGTTACTTATCTATTTCAGAATTATGATATAACTCATGTATCATTTAAAATAATTTTAAAATTTTCTGCATCAATTTGATATTAAACACATAACTCCGGTTTCAACATTATATTCTTTACTCCATCTTTGTCCTATTGTTAAAAATCTTTCAAATACGCACCGGAAAACGCACACTTTTTCATGGGATGGCATGTGCAAAATAATTTTGTTATTGGGACTTAATTATAAATTTATATTTATAATTTATTCTTAGAAAAAAATTAAATAATAATTTGAAAGTATTCTACTTTTTTATTTAATTCAATCAACTTTACAAGTTAAAATTTTTTTCATTATATTTTATACATCTTTGAATTCAAAATATATATAGATATACACAATTTACATAACTTTTTAAAATTAGAAAAATTATTTTTCTAAAAAAAAAGTTTTGAAAATCTAGGTGAATTTCAAGAACTAATAGGAAAATTTTATTAAAAACTAAATTCATTATTTTTTTTTAAGTTAGCAAGTCATTAGGTATAATTTTGCCCGCAAATTAATGTTGGGTTCTTATTAATTTTTCTTAACTTTTTTGTAGTAGATCAATAATTAACGATTCAGTTTGTTATATATCAATTTGAGAATTATTACATAAGTCATGTATCATTTAAAATAATTTTAAGAGTTTTTGAATCAATTTGATTTAAAGACATAAATCCGGTTTTTTTTTTTTTTTTGGCAGGATGGCATGTGCAAAAATTCATCGGTTACAATGCCATTGTCTGCTGCTATTTTTCCATGGGTGAAGTAGATAGCATGTTAAGATTTATTCATTTTCATGCAATTGTGTCATATTTACTTTCAGGGACAAGAACTCCTAATTTATTCCCTTTGATAAGGTGGTGTAGGTGTGGCGGGCGGTGGAAGATGGGGCCGCGAGGTAGGTGCCGATGGCCTGATTTGAGGTTTTTGATGAAGATGGTTAATTTTGGGTTAAGAAATTTAGGGTTCTCGAAAAATTAGAAGACGAAAAAGACTGTTAATTTGGGATTGAGAAATTTAGGGTTATTGAGGATTTATAAGATGAAGAAGATGTGTGATAATTTTTTTACTTTTTTTTATTTTTGAAAATGAAAAAAAAAGGTGATATATTAAATAAATTTATTAATTTGCTATATGTATATATGTGTCTGTATATGCTTTTGACACGTACATACATATATATATATATAAGATTTATTTTACAAAAAAAATATGATTCTTTTTTATAATGATTTATACGGAAAAATTGCAAAATTAATTCTTTAACTTTATCCGTTTGGATTTTTAGTCCTCTAACTTTTAATTTTGCAAAAATACCCCGTATCTTTTGATCATCTAGTAATTTTAGTTCTAGATAACTTGGATTTCCCTGTTTACGGTTGGTTTAGATAATTACAAATAACACCTCCTTGTATCAGAATTTACCGATACCCCCCTGAGTTTTGTAGACTTTTTGGTAAGGTAGACGGAAATAATAAAATATTATTTTTAACCCTTGAATATTTGAAATATTTTTTGTTTAAAAAATAAAAAATAAGTATAAAATTAAATTGACCAAAATACCCTTAATTGAAAAAAAAATTACCAAACATTTCAAACAAAACCCTAACTTAACCCCCCCCCAACCCCACCCCACCCCACCCGCCGCCCCCCCCCCACCCCCTTTTCCCTGCCCAATTCTCTCTTCCCCTCCCTACCTAGTTCTCTCTCTCTCTCTCTCTCTCTCTCTCTTCATCTCTCTCTCGCCCCTCTCCATCTCTTTCTCTCGCCCTGCGGCGGCGACGGAGATGTGGCGACCTCTCTCCTCTACATCTCTCTCTCGCCCCTCTCGATCTCTTTCTCGGCGTAGCTGAGGCCGGCGGCGACGGACGGTGGCCGGCGGCGAGGAGGATGTTTGTATGTATCTATATATATTTATGTATATATGTATGTGTGTGTATATATATGTATATATTACCAAAAAAAAAAGTATATATATATATATATATATTTAATAAAAAATATTACATTAAACCCCCTAATATTGTACTCAATTACTATAAAATACCTCAAATAATGATATTATTTATCATAAACATCATCAAGGGTAAATGAGTCATTTCATATTTGTTCAAATAATACTCCCACCTTTGAAAAGGGTAATTTCGGGAGATCACATTGGTATGTAAACGTTGACTATTAGTCAACTTAACGGAAGGTAAAAATTGTAAGACGGCAACAAAACACAGTGGGGTATTGATAATAATCGATATAAAGAGGTGTTATTTATAATTAAGCCAAACCTCAGGGATAGTGGGAGTAATTATCCCTTAAAACGCCCAATTCCTATACTTCGGAGAAATTAGTTCAATAAACTAATTAACATTTAGGGTCAATACACTCAGGCCCATATAGTCATATTATCAAGTCCTCCTATAACTTTCATAATAACAGGTACACCCCCCTATGAGTTTGCATGATTGGGAATCCCGAACCCGAAAATTCAAAAGATCAAATTGCCCCAATTAAGAATATTTGAGAGAGAGAGAGAGAGAGAGAGAGAGATATGAAAGAGAGTGTAAAAAGAAAACACACACACACACACACACACACACACACACACACAAGTAGTCCATGGAGAATGAGGAACTGTGCAAGTCATACCATAGTGCAAAATAAATAACACAGCCATAAAATTTTTGACATTACCCAAACAACTGCACACTCATGAGCAACGCACATGATCTTTACAAAGTCATTACAAAAGTGGAACAACAAACTGAAACTAATTTCCAAACTCACCATCATTTTGCAAACTGATTATTGTCCCTCATGGCAATAGTTTCCAGAAAAAGAAATCCAAAGAAAACACTAACAATCCACAAATAAATGAAAATATATAAGCTACAATGGACCACTTTCCATTTAAAAGGACAACTGCTAAGTCTCCTGTGGCGTCTCATTCGGCACCTGCCACCTATCGTATCGCAAGACGCGAACATGAAGGCAATCATTTCCCCAGTCTTCTTTCTGTTCCCTTTGTATCCTTTCGGCCGAGCTCACGAGAGATGTGTTCAAGCCATCAACCTCAATCAGTTCAAGTGTTCCAATGTGTCCAATGTCTTCTGGAAGCTCATTTAGATACCTGCAACGATGAAGCACAAGAGACCTGAGGCTTGGGAAGTGGCCACTTTCAGTTATCCACTTCATGAGAAATGATTCCTCTATTAGCAGAAATTTCAGCTGAGGGAACTCTCCCTCACTCGTTTCCCATGTGTCCCCATCGCAAGCGAAATCTTTCAGTTTAAGCACTTCTAGATCAGGCAACAAACCAACAGTGCCCATATTCTCCCAAGGAAGTCGCCAACCGCTCAAGGTCAACTTTTTCAGCTTAGATGGAAAAACAGGATTGAGCTTTTGGTGAAAAGAAAAATTCTCATATACCTTCAGTTTCAGCTTCTCAAGTTGATGCAGATGTTCAAGATTCTCGAGGTGATAGTCTTGAACATGTTCGCTGGTGTAACAGATACCCAATTTCTTCAGGTTAGGTATCATTCTCACAACACTCTTAGTACAGTCAAAATCTTGTACTTCAGAAAGCGTCTGCAGGTTTTCCAGAGGAAAAGTTGCTGCTTCGGGATCAGGCAAACGACCAAAAGAAACTGAGACAAGATGCCTTAACTGTGAAATTTTCCAAATTTCAAATGGCAAACATACCATAAATGGGAGGTACCTCCTCAAAATCATCCTTGGAAGCATGATTAACGTCTGAAGATTCTGAAGATTCGATATGGATGGAGGAAGTTTAAATATTCCTCTATAAGTAAATGCAAGGTACCTTAAATGGAATAGCTCGAATACTTGATCAGGAAGCCACACCACCCAGTTGACATTGCCAATATTTACCACATCCAACACCCTGAGCAATCTGAAATTTCCCAAGAAGCCCAGTGAACTTCCACTACGCTGGAAGCATATAATGGTACGGACAGTTGAGCCGTGAACATTTTCAAGGCAATCCAAATCAGAGAGAGCAATGCTTATGCGACACTGATTTTTTATGCTTTTCAGTAGAACCTTGCGAACATGGTTATCCATAACATTTAAAAGAAATTTCTCTTCCCGGGCTTTTCTTATGCACAAATCCCGCACGAGATCATGCACACTGCAACTTTTGATTTTCCCATCAGCCTTCCTCTTGATAACCATCACAAGACTTCTCTTGACGAGATCCTCCAAATACTCTTCCGCCGCCTCTTCAAAGCTTTTAGATAAACTCGGTTTCAGAAAACCCTCTGCTGTCCACAATTTGATGAGTTTCGTGACATGTATCTCATAGTCTTCTGGAAGGCCTCCTATGTAGAGAAAACACTGCCTCAGATGTTGAGGCAAGTGGTTGTAACTCAAAGATAGGACTCTCTTTGCAAATTGCTCATCATCTGCAGCAACAGCTTTATTTACATTCCCCGCAATTTTCTCCCAAGAAGCTTGACTCCTGCTAACCGTGGATAAGAGTCCAGCAACCACAACAATAGCGAGGGGCAATCCTCTGCAGGTCTGTGCAATCTTCTTTCCCATAGTTTCCAATTCGGGAGGACAATCTTCTCGTGTAAACACCTTCTGCTTGAGCAAACTCCAGCTTTGATCTCCATCCATAAGACGCATCTCATGAAGCTGGCTAGATGAATCGGGATAAGCAGCCACATCGTGCAGCCTTGTGGTTAACATGATTCGACTCCCATTGTCGTTGTTGGGAAATATCCTCCTTACAGCATCCCAGGCCTCTGTACTCCACATATCATCCAATACAACGAGATACCTCTTACCCATCAAGTGTTTGTACACCATTTCATCCAATTTTAATTCTTTGATCTTATCCTTTATGTCTTCGTACTTCAATTCCTCCATTTTCAATTCAACATTCTGTTCAGACCCTTCTAAGTTAAGCTCAGCGCCAATTGGAACTTTCATGGAAATTATGAGGCTTAAAAGAATTTCTCGTGCACTATAATTTTGCGATACAGTGACCCAAGCACGAACATCAAAGTGCTCCACAGATAATTGATCATCATAAGCATTTCGAGCAAGAGTAGTCTTACCAATCCCGCCCATACCATGTATCGGGATGATTTCAAGTTTCAGTGATTCTCCACGAAGCCGACCCTTTATCCTCAACAAATCCTCATCAAAACCAACCATGGTATCTTTTCTGGTCATCGCCGGTCTAGAATATGAACTACCAGCAGAAAAATCAATGATTTGCACTCCGTCGATTCTGAACTTGTTCTTGATCTCCATGGCCTCACTTGCAATCGAATAGATTTCCTCTGCAACTTTATGCAACTCATGTTCATCTTTAGTTTCGTAAATCCCACTTTTTGCCCTTTTAAAGCACATACAAACCCCACTTCGATGCTGGGAAAGCTCGAAATTTTCAGGTTCTGCAGCCGATCTCGAGCTCCGAAGTTGTTTCGAAACGAAACCCTCAATAATGTCTTCTGCTTTATTTGCTAAATCCCTACTTCGTTCTTCGAAATTGTTGGGTTTCTTGGGAACATCTTCGAGAAATGCTTGCAAGAAGATGATATACTCGTGGATGGATATGATTTGTTGTTTATCGTGAAGGAAATTGGAGTATTGGTGATGATTCAGGATCTGGTCTATGGTTTGCGCAAGTGAAGCAAGAGCAGCATGAGCCATTTCTGGAGGAAAACAGAGCTGAAGCTTTAGAGAGAGAGAGAGAGAGAGAGAGAGAGAGAGAGAGAGAAAGGGGGGAGAGAGAGAGAAGAACAAAAATTCATTGACCAATGTACCGACTAACCCCCAACTACGCAACATACAAATATAGGCGAATTATATCTACCTCTCTTTAGATTTGACGAAATTATAATTCAACTCATATTTTTTTATAAATTATAATAAATTCTCTGAGGTATGTAATAATTACAAATAATGGATGAAAAATATATAAATTTCATTTTGTCCTTTATTTTTTACTAATATTATATAGGGTGTATTATATCTACCTCTTCTGAAATTTGAAAAATTACAATTTAACCCATATTTTTATATATATTATAATATATGTAATAATTATAAGTGATGGATGAAAAATATATAAATCCACTCTTCGCCTCAATTCCTCCACGTCTAGGCCAAAATTGACCTCACCAATATATTTTCCATATCGAAAAGTTTAAGACCCGCTTCAAATTCACCAAAAAACTTGTAGGAAAATGGAAATCCACCACCACCTCATTGCTGCCGCCGCAACTATTCCTCCACCGTCCGACGAAACCCGAAGCTATCACCGCCAACATGTTCCTCTCGTCGCAGTGATCGATTTTGACATACAACTTGGGCGATTTGGAGAAGAAATGAGTGAGTTATGATGAATTAAAATTGTAAGATTTCTCAATTTTCATGTGTATATACATTGCATATATATGTATCTAGATCTCTCTCTTCTCCCACCTATCCGTCATTTTCAACTCTTAAAAAGGCAGAATTTTTTTTTGAATAATATTACTCTTAGCCCCACAAAGATGTACTATATAACATACAACCCCAAATATTTTATATATATTACAAAAAAATCCCTCAAGGGTACTATCAGAACTTTACATACAAAAACCAACGGAACCCTAACGGTCCTAAACGGTTGGGGTAAATTGTTAGACAGAATGTACCTCAGGGAGTTTATTGTAATTTATAAAAAAACGTGAGTTGAATTATAATTTCGTCAAACTTCAGGGAAGGTAGATGTAATTTGCCCTACAAATAAAGTGTGAAATGTAGACAAAAACCTTGTCTTGTGGAATATATCATGTTACCAACTTAGGTACTAGTATTATTTAATTGATGTTTTTAAACTTTAAATTTGAATATAAAAATATCAAATAAAAAATATGAAGAAGTGAAATTACAATATTATTATATTTAATCCTACCACTACCTATAATATTTGAATAGAACACTATATCCAAATACATAGCATTTCATGAGTCTTGTTTTAACTGTCAGTTCTATATATAATTTTAATTCAGTTGTGTAATTTTAATCAATTTCTAAATTTCTAAAATATAAATTTTTTTAGCATTAAAAGAATTAATGGTTGTCTGATATTTGTTAGGCTGATAATATGTTATATTTAGGTTTTGGTCCTTTCTAATTCTTCATTTCTTAAATGTATCATTTCAGTTCTTCCTATTTGTAATTTGCCCTATCATCATTCCCTGATTAAGCTATTCTGTTAGTATTTTTCCGAATTGATGAAATATTCCATATGCTAAGGATAGATTTGAAAAAAAATATTTTAGCCTAGCCAATAATTAAATATTCAAAAAAAAAGAAAATATATAAAATGAATTGGTTTGTATCATAATTTTTTAAAAGTTATTTGAATCAAATTTGTATCTGTGATGATTTTAACAAATTAATTTTTTGGATAATTTTTTTTATTTTAAATACATAAATATGATAAATATTTTATAAATTTTAAGATAAATAAATTGAAGTTTAGGATAATTTTAATTCTTGAAATTAAATAAATTAAACAAAAACATTACTAAATACTGATTTTCATGAGAAGAGTTTTCTATAAGTAAAGTAGCATAGGTAAACAAAATTAATCAATATTTACTATTTAAAAAAATCGAGTAAGGACATTGATAATACCATCTATTATCTCACGTTTAATAAAGCGAAGAAATTTATATTATAAGCAAGCTTCCATTTCCAATCTTGTGCAACACCTTTTCATATAAAAGACAAATCATGCCGCCTTCGATTACAAGATATCATCTCACAAAATCAGGCATCCATGTGTAACGATAAATTTGGATGTGTCAAATGCAGTAATTTAAAAGGTTATTTTTGGACTTTTTTTTTTTTTGCCTCTACGTTTCTAAAAATATCACAAACGAACACTTTGTTTTTAAAAATTAGTGTTTATCCCCTGAAAAATATTCATCCAAACGAGCTACTAGTTCAAGTTGATTAGGTTTTTCTCAAGGATTTATTATAGTTAATTATTTCATTTTTACTGATTTTTATGAGAACAATAATATCTTCCATATTTTTATTATTAGGATGACTAATACACTATTTAAAGTTTGTTTTTAGTCACGCCAAAAACGACAAAAGGTAAAGAAAGGAGTCTAAAAAAGTAGTGTGAATTGTTCTAATCATATCTGTGGTAGGCCGACCAAAATCAAGGAAAACAATATTTTAAAGCATTATTTAAGGAAAAAACAAAAAATAAAAAAAAAATCCTAAAATAAAAAAAAGAGTCCGCTGAAATGATCTGATCGACAAAATTAATTTAATAATAAACACCTTTCCCCCCACAAACATAATTATTAGCTAAATCGAATCTTCCCATTTATAGTTAATCAACTTTTATAACCCCTGTTTCATATTACTTTTGTTTAAATTTTTTTACATTCAACAAATTTATCTTTAATTAGAGAGGACACATGAGTGTTATAGTATGTGAGGATAAATTTGAAAAACAATTATGAATTAAATATTGCCTTAATTTTTGTAAAATGACGAATATGTTAAAACAAAAATAAGATGCTAAAATGATAAATAATATGAAACGAAAGTAATAGCAAGTGATAGAAATTTGAGGCTTAATTAATTAGCTAGTACATCTCTATTTAGAGAGTGTTTGGCTAAGCTTATAAGCCCTTCAAAACATCTTATAAGATGTTCGAGATCTTATAAGCTCCTAAAATTTGTTTGATAATTTTTTTAGGTAAAGGAGCTTATAAGCTCAAAAAATAAGTTGTTAGGAGCTTATAAGCTCCAAAAAAAAAAAGTAAGGTACCCCAATTTTTTTTTAAAACAACTTATAAGCTGTTTAACATCAAAACATGAAATGATATAAAGATCTTTATTTTTTTCAATGTAACATTCCTATTATCTCCAAAAAATATTTATTTACATAAAATAATTTTACATTATTATTTTTTATTATCATTAGATTTAAAATAAAATATAAGCTCTCATTTTTATCAAAAAAAAACCACAACTTATAAGTTCAAAAAACATCTTATAAGTTACAAGATCTTATTTTATCCAAACACTTTGACAACTTATTGTTGAAATAAGATATATAAGTTTATAAGCTCTAAAAATATCTTATAAGCTATACGAGCTTATAAGCTCTTTAAAATAAGCTTAGCCAAACACCCTCTTAGTGGCAAGCTTAAAGCCTGTTTGGATGAGGTTTTTTTCTCGAAGAGAAATACTTATTTTTTGTAAAAAAAAAAACTATTAAAACAAATAGAAGCCAAAAAAAAGGCAAGAAGTTGTCCAAGATAGTTTCAAATAAAATCATATTTTAAAGTACTCTTAATTACTGCATCCAAATACCAAACTGCTTCACTTAAAAAAATAAGCTCTATTATAAAAAGCACTCCTTGAAAAATATTTTTTTGTAAACTTATCCAAACGGGCTCTTAATTAATGAATTTTAGCTCCAATCATATATGCTTTGGGCCACTGATTATTGGGATAAGATTCAAATGCGTCTCTGAATTTTTTTCCCCTCAAAAATAAATTAATTTCTAATTTTTAGTTTCTTTTTAATTTCGTCTCCCACTCTATTTTTTTTTTCATTCTTTACAATTTTTTTTTGATAGTAACTTATCTTTTTTAATAATTAAGTTACTAAGGTTAATCTATCAAAAGTTTAAATAATTGCAACTCAAAATTTATTCATCAATATTTGATATTAGCTCTTGCTTACTTTCAGTCATAACAAATAAAAAAATGAGCATACATACTACAAATATATATATATATATATATATATATATACTTACAGATATATAACTATTTATTACTTTTTTTTTTGTTAAAATATTTCTAGTAGTTATATCCTTCATAATTGATTTTAAATATGTTCAAGATATTTTTCTAATTGTCTATCAGAAAAAGTCTACGAATTAAACTTTTTGTATGTTTATACCTTAAAAAAGCATTTCTTGCATATTATGTCAAGATCAATCATATTGAAATTAAGTATGTTAAAATAACTTTAAAATTCTTATGTTCATGTCATATATTTTCAGATGATATTTAGTAATCATAAATTTTTATATTATTAGTCCAAAATTCATTAACGTATGTTTTATTGTAAAAAAATTTGTTTGAATAAAGTTATCCTTGCATTATGATGTGATAGAATATTGCTATTGCTTAATCAACAATTATTTAAATATGAATCTGTTGTCGTCCAGGGGTTAGGAATTCTAGCTTTCACCCAGGAGACCCGGATTCCATTCTGGCCCGACAACAGAAACAATTGAATGGTATTTACATATTTGGTTTTACTCTATGTTAAATAATAAAATACATATGAAGCATAAAAATTCACATAGTTATACTTTCGATATTTATTGTAGTAGAGAACACAATTAAAACTTAACTTCCAAAATCAAGATATTTTAAACATTATACAACTTTGGTAACCATATTATCTTTTATGAACAACATTCCTATGTAATAATATAAATATTTAATTTATTTTTTTGAATCATTTTCGTGCATAACATGGATCACATGTTATTATTATTATATTTCCAAAGGTTGTCATTTGACTTAAATGTGTGATGTTGATCGAATCCTCAATTCTTAGGATTTTGAATTGTTTATAATTATTTAGGATGAATTACTTAACTGGTTGACATTAATTATAATTTCTTGCTTGCTTCTCCTAATCGTTCAAATCCATCAACTACATGTAAAATGTCTCTCTCTCTCTCTCTCACACACACACACACACACTCACACACACACACACACACACACACACTCACACACACAAACAAACAAAGGTGTAAAAGTAGAATAGTTACTAACTTCAGATAAAAACATATATAGACTCGGAATTAGCCCCCTGCCAAGGAATGAGAAATAGATATTTTTATGTATATGCTTCCATTAATTTTCATTATAAAAATAAATTACTTTTTATAATATAAATAGATAAATATATATATATATTAAAAAATGTATAATAATGGAATATATTCCATTTCAATATTAATTTTGGTATAATTAAGATAATGAAATTTTTTAAAAAGTCATGTAAAATCAAAACTTTTAATTATTAGTAAAGTAAATGATAAATATTGTAAATAAAATATTAATTTATTATTTTGCTTGAATATAAATTTAATCCATCTAAATCATTGATAATTATTGGGTTCTTTTAGATAAATGTGAAATATATTTATTTAAATTCATATGAAGAGTATTTGAATTTTGTACACGTACAGCAAAATAAAATTAAATGAGACTATCCAGATTTGAACTTATTTGTCAATGAGGCTTAACTCAACTAACGAAATAAGTCCCCAAGACCATGAAGGTCCTGGGTTCCAATCCCTACCAACTCGTGCGGGCTTGTAATTCTACTTTCATAGTTGTTCTCTATAGTAGTAGTTTGGCTATTTATTGATAATTGTAATAGTTTGATATTTGATGATGATTGATATTCATGTAATGATAATTTAATCCTTTCAAAAGAAATAAACAAAAAGATATTTGCTCACTAGGATAGTCTCAAGATTTTTGAATATATATATATATATATATATATATATAGATAATGAAAAATTTAATTGAAATATTATGTAATGCCATCAGATTAGTTATAATTTAAGAAATATTATAAAAGTCAATGTGAAGTTGTGAACACAATATCATTTAAAATAGTTTCTCCTAAAAAATTTGTAAAAACTTTCAATTAAAACTTATTACTTATGTACCTCAAATTTGAAAAATATTTTAAATACGATATGCCATATCAGAGAATTAAATTATAATTTAAAAGATTAAAAAAATTAAAATGTGAACACAATATTATTTGCAATATGCATTTTTTTAATCTTTTTATGTCTATTATATATAAACTTTTTACGTATACATTATAGATTGTTATAACTGCAAGCATTGATGTTTGGGTTTAATTATATTTTCCATCCTATAAGTTAGGCCTTTTGGCAGATTTTGTTATGTAGGTTTGCAAGTTGCACATTTAGTAATTTATGTTGGTCTAATTTTGGTATATTTGGTTCTAAATTGGCACATTTGGTCTTAAATTTTCAAATATGGTCTTGCGTCATTTTCAATGTTAGTTCTCCTAATATTTTCCGATCAAATTGGGCGTAAGAGTTCACACGTACCGGTCACTTGATATTTTTTAAATGGTAAAAAATACTATTTGCAATAGTAATAACCTAGAATTTTTTTTTGTTTATGGCAACGGCTAGTTTTAGTTATTTCACCTACTTCAAATCCTAGATTAGTGAATTAGTGGGAGCGAAAATTGAACGATTGAATCCCAAAATTGAGGATGGGAAGATGAAATTTAAAATAATAACGGACATAGCACGGGTTCTACACTAGTTACTATATAAATGATGTATATTTCAGAAACACTTGCCAAGTAATTGTTTAGACTAGAATTACCAATTTTATGCCCTAAAAAATGTGGAAAGGATTTAATTATTACAAATGGCATTTCGTCTTTTATTTCATAATATACATTAATGCCATGTGTATAAAATTATTTTTTTAATTACATATTTGACCTGAAATTTTCAAACTTAGTGCATAGTCATACATTGAAATAAAAAGAAGAAATACAAATTGAAATAAATTATCTTGAATGTCAACAAATTATTAAGGAACTTCACATTGCAAATATCTTTTCAGATTTTAGAAACTAGTATCTCAAATTAAAGTTAATTGCCTACCAACTGCATCATTCTTTTTTTTTTCTTCGAAAGTTTTAGTCGAAGTGGCAGCTGGACCACACCAAATGCTTTGTATGGACCATAAAAATATCTTTAATGGTGGGCAATTGAGTTTTGACCCATACAACATCCTTTAATTCAAATCATGTTTTATTTTTTATTTTTGTAATTCTAAATCATATTTAATTTTTTATTTCAATGCATAAATATACGAAAAGTATAAAAATCTCAAACCAAATATATAAACAAATAATTTTATACGCATGGTACTAATGGAATTATAAAATAAAAGATAAAATACTATTTTAAAATAAAGATTCTATCTGATTTTGGTGAGGGATGATTTCGTTATCTTATGAACAGAATTCAACATCACTAAATTGTGGTATGTGTCACTATATGACCAATTTAAATGACTACGAGTTAAGGTCTATTAATGAGACTATAACTCTATAACACGACTAAAGACACTAAGACTCTTTTCCAGAGAGTGATAGGACATGAGATCGAACATCTTATAAAAGAAGACCTCGACTCTAAGGTGTAAAGTCAATCACAATTTCAAACTCACTTATGATACAATTGCTAATTTAGGCATTGGAGTATCTACCACTAGGAACACACGGACGCTTTGTTTTGCAGGTTAGCTCGTACCAGAAACCTCAAATATTAGCCTCAAACTCGATCTTGGACATTGCAAATCTGAACGTCAGTATATCAAGAAAACCAAAAGATTACACATTTGAAATATTTTAGGTGTCAAAGTATGGATGTGAGATAAACTAAACTGGTTCAAGAGCTCAATGAGCTAATTTGAGTTTGGCTTGACTCAGGGTTGATTTTTTGACCTCAAGCTCAAGCTCCTTTGTGAGCCGAGCTTGAACCTAAAAATAAGTGTTTAAAAGCTCACGAGTTGGCTAATGAATTTTAATTTTAATTTTTTTTATTTTAAAATACATTAGAATTAATGTAAGTTATATTAGAATACGTATCAAAACTATATATAGCATTGCCACAGATGTCCAAAATATTTATTATAATAATTCAATTTTTTGATATATGCATATCAAATATCAAAATTCATATTATTCCAAAATTTATGGCAATTTCTATTAGAAATAAGCTCGATTTTACGCTCAAGCTCGAATGGACTTGACCATAAATGAGCCGAACTTGAGCATGAAAAAAATTTAAAAACTTGACAAGCTTGAGCTTCTGCGCAATTTTTTTAAATGATTTTGAGTTTGGGCCTAATGAATTTTAAAAGCTTGACTCATTTTCACACCTATGTCAATACTTTCATCTAAAAATATTGACTAATTTATTTGACTGCTATAGTTTCCATTTACAAATGAACAACGTAGTAGCTAGAACAGGGGATTTTAAACGATCGCAACACGAGATGGATTTATTTTAAAGCCCACAGTGTAATAAATGTTTAGAACTGGTAACAAGTAAAAATACGATAGCAAATACAATTACACAACAAAGGGTTTCTAACCAACTGAAATAGTGAGATTAGTACGTCTCCAGTTGAAAATGGAAAGAGTGTTTTTTTTTCATACACAAAACTAAGCCTCAAACTTGAGTTCCTTCAATCCCATAAACACCATTACCAATTCAAGTTACATAGATTTTGCAATTACCATTAATGCTTAAAACCGTATCATCCCTCAATGCTCCTTGAATGATTTACCGATTCAACTCCGACCGGGGACTGAAAATTCGAAACAGAAAAGAGTCAGCCAAATAGCTTTAGAAATTAGTAACTCATAAATAAAGACTTCAACTATGCAAAGGGAAGCGACATATATAACCTGATCAAAAGCAACCAATCCGAAATTTTCATCAATTATAACGCATGACACGAACTTGAAGATCATGATTTCCCCAGTTTTCTAATTGTTCCTCTTGTATCCTTTTGGCCGAGTCCAGAAGAGATTTGTTCCATTTATCAATCTCAATCAGTTCAAGTGTTGAAATTTCTCCGATACCTTCTGGAATCACTCTTAGATCCATACATTGGTGAAGCCCTAGCCTCCTGAGGCTTGGAAAGTGATTGCTTTCAGTTATCCAATGCTTGAGATCTGATGAATAAATTCCCAAATATTTCAACTGCAGAAACTGTCCTTCACTTGTTTCCCATTTGTCGCCATCGAAAGCGATTAACTTCAGTTTAAGCACTTCAAGATTAGGCAATAAACCAACAATTTTGCCAATATCTTTCCAAGAACGCTGCAAACGATACAACACTAGCTTTTTCAGCCCGATAGGAAAGACAGGATTAAGTTTCGGCTCAATACCATCGAGAGACCAACATACCTCTAGTTTTAGTATTTTGAGGTGCTCCAAATACACAAGATTCTCAAGGTGATAGTTCTTTTGAAGCTCTGTGGTCCAATAATATACGATTCCCAATTTCTTCAGATTTGGAATCATTTTCACAATCCTTTCAGTAAGATCAATATTTTTTACCATCCAAAGTGTTTGGAGGTTTTCTAGAGGAAATGTTGATTTTTCTGGATCTTCTAACACACCATCGGATAAGATAATATGCCTCAATTGTGGCATCCTCCAAATTTGCCTTGGCAAATAACACCGACATCCAAAGCCAAAGTCATCTGTACAAATAATTAAGGTTTGAAGGTTTTGAAGATTTGATATGGCTCCAGGAAATTCCACAAAGTCAACAAAACAACAAAGGTATCTTAAATGAAATAGCTCAAATAATTCGGCTGGGATCTTGATTAATCGACGATAGGCAAAGTCAGAACAGTACGGAGGGTCTGACCACAGTAGGACCAGGACCCTAAGCAACCCAAAATTTCCTATATAATCAAGTGAACTATCGGCTGCATAAAAGCATTGAATAGTACGGATGGTTGGATTATAAATTTCTTTGAGGAAGTTTTGGTCAAAAGAATGAGCAATACTTATACGACGTTGATTTCTTGTGCTTTTCTTTGAGGAACCATCCTTGATATGTAAAAGAAACTTCTCTTCCTGTGCTTTTCTAATGCACAAATCTCGTAAGACATCATGCAGGCTACATCTTGTGACTTTGCCCCAGGTATTCCTCTTGATAGCCAGCACAAGACTTCTCTTCACAAGGTCCTCCAAATACTCTTCTGCTACTTCCTCAGAACTTTTTGATCCTTCTGGCTTAGAAAACCCCTCAGCTACCCATAATTTGATGAGTTCAGAGACATGAATCTCATAATCCTCTGGATAAATTCCTAGGTATAGAAAAGATGGCTTCAAATGTTGAGGCAAGTGATTGTAGCTCAAAGATATTACCTTTGCAAGGTGCTCATCATTTGTTGAACGTACAACTTGATTTACATTTCTTTCAATATTTTCCCAATAAGTTTGTGTCCTACCAACCGCAGACAAGATTCCTGCAATTACGACAATTGCAAGGGGTAGTCCTCTACAGCTTCTTGCAATCGTCTTTCCAACGGTTTCCAACTCGGGAGGACAATTTTCTTGTGCAAACACCTTTTGCTGGAGCAAATTCCAACTCTGATCCGAATCCATAAAATGCATCTCATGAAGAGGTCCAGAAGAGTCAGGATAAGCAGCTACATCGCGTAGCCTTGTGGTTAATATGATTCGACTCCCGTTATTGTCATTGGGAAAATTCCTCCTTACAGCATCCCATGGCTCTGTACTCCACATGTCATCCATCACAATGAGATATCTCCTACCCTTTAAGCTTTTGTACACATTTTCTGCCATTTGTGATTCATCGCTCTGCCCAAAGCTTCCTCCTTTCACGGAAACAAGAAGATCTGATAGAATTGCTCGTGCACTGTAATTTTGTGATACAGTGACCCAAGCACGGATATCAAAGCGCTCCACAGATAATGGATCATCGAAAGCATTTCTAGCCAGAGTAGTCTTTCCAATTCCTCCCATTCCGAAGATCGGAATGAGTTCAAGACTTGATGACTCTCCGCGAAGCCGACTCTTTATTGCCATCAAGTCATCTTCAAAACCAACCATGGCATATTTGCGGGTGTGTACAAGTCGCCCTGATGATTTACTATCAGCAGATTGTTGCACATCTTGGGTTGTTCCGGCGCCATTCTTGATCTTGGCGACCTCTCCCTTGATCGAGTCAATTTCCTTCCTGATTTTTTTCAACTTCATATACATGCCATCTTTTATATTTTGATGCTCCAAGAACAAATATCGCCGAATTTGTTCAGACATAAAATCTTCAATAATATCTTCTGCTTCATTTGCTAAATCCCTCATCCGACCCTCCAAATTGTTAGCTAATTCCTCTCGAAAATCTTCAAGAAAAGCTAGCAAGAAGATAACGCGTTCGTGGATAGATATAATTTGTTCTTTTTCAGGAGGAGAAATGGAATATCGATCATGATCTTGTAGTAGCTTATCTATGGTTTGTGCAAGTGAAACAAGAGAAGCATAAGACATCTCTGTTGTAAACAAACTTTTACAGGACTTTCAATTCGGAAAAATGGGGAAAGAAGAGTAACACGCATCTACCGACATAGAGAAACATGTAAAGTAGCATAAGGGGAGGTGGAAGGATATTGAAGGAAAAACACACACAAATTAGTTTTGCCAGAAAAAAAGAAATCTATTAAATAAATAAATTGGAAAAAGGGCCGTTAATGAATTTCCGTTTATTTTTCACCTTTTAAAAATTTATTATACCAACTAACAATTGATAGAGCAGCATGAGGTATTAAATTATTTAAATAAAATTTTTAGGATTCAAATTTTAAAATTATAAATAAAATAATTGAATTGAAAAAATATTCATGTTAGACTTTTATAATACCCAAATTTAAATTAATGAATTGATAAATCAAAAATCAAATGATTAAAAAAATTATAAAAAAAAAAGTTTATCATATCATTCATCAGAATACACACACCTTTTTCATAGGGTGCCTAGTCCTGTTTTATGGGGACGATGGTCCACCCCGTGTGGTGGTAGAACGACAAGTGGGGGAAAATCATTCGACCAGCTGGAAAGCACATAAAATAAAATAGTGTGTTCATATTTAAATTATTTTCTTGCATCTCGATAAAATGTTTAACATAATATTCAATAAGTTTATTGCATTTTGTACTTTTTTTTAATTTTATAGTCTACAGAATAAAAGTTTGAATACCTCGAATTGATATGTCTTTTTTTCTTTATTTGTGATAATTAAAATAATCTTATACAATTAATAAAAAATAATATTTATTCAAAATCTTTTGGTAGTTTACATATCTAAGAATTAGATTTCTAATGGAAAGCCAAACAAATTAGATAACAAAATTATAAATAAAGAGTTGGGTTTCAAAGGACTTTATAATATCAAATTATGAATAAAAAAAGAAGATTAAATATTGTTAACTGCTCCCTTTCAATCCGTTCTACAAGTATAATTTGAGTAAAATGCTAATTCTATAACAATCTTTGTTATCAATTCAACAATGATTTTTCTCATCAAATTTAATGTATTATACGACAATGTATTGTATTATATTTATTGAAATATAAAAATAGGAACAAGTCATGGACACACATAGTACTGTTATTCATACATTTTAATTATTTATATATACTAGGCATATTGGCACACTCGAAATATATGTATAATAAAAAAATATATAATTTGATGACATACTAAAATTTTGTGGTTATAAAAAATATTTTAACTATGTTTTAGAGATTTATGAAATTAGTGATAAGTTAACTAAAATAATTTAAAACAAAAAAATTAGAAAATGACTACAAAGAAAATATAAGGAAAATGATATTGAATAGCACAAGGAGATAAAAGTGGATGGAGAGGGGAGAGAGGAGAAGAGATAAAAAGGGAGAGAGTGAAAAGAACACGGACGAGGGGAATGGAGGAAGAAAATATAAAGGAAAAAAAAAAGGAATGATAAACCAAAAATATTGTCAAACTAAAGGTAGTTAGTAAAAAATGTGCTCCCTCTTTATATAATGTATAGATATTATTTAAGTATAATTAATGAAGATTCAATAATCATCTTCACTTTCAATGTCCCATGAGTATAATCTTAATATAAATGAATTTGAAATATTTGTTAACTAGCGTATAATTCATATTATACCTTACAATCATTAAAAAATATAATATTTTTAAGAATTATAATTCTACATGTTAAATTTAAATATTATAAGTTGTGTAGTGGTGTAAATGGATGCTAAACACATCGTATATGTCATTTTCATATCCATGTCCATTTAATTTTATTGAATATCGATACGAATATGGATATTGATGGATATTTAAAACCAAAATGCACATTTGTATCTATCGGATATCGAATATATCCATATCCGATTGTAATTTTTTAAAATCAACTTCAATATTATATATTTGAATATTTGTGTCCGATTATGAACATACGAGTATCTTATTCAATTGTAAATAATTCAAATTTAGCCATGATTAACTAAATATTCAAATTTGTGTATAAATAATTTAGTCATTATATATATATGTATAATCTACTTATTTACAAAAAAAAAAATCTATATACACATACACATAGACATGATACACGTTTATTAATAACACTTAAAGTTCATATATGTTTATTTAGTTACTCATTTTATATTTTTGTAAGTTACAAAGATATGATATCCATTTGAGAAATATTCAATTGTTTTTATTTATCATTCACATAATATGAATTACTTATTTCTTATTTCTTATTTCTCTATATCTTAATATATATATATATATATCAAATTTAATGCATATGATTATTAAAAATATAATTTTTTTAAAAAACTATTAAGCATGAGATATGAATTTTACAAAATTATATGAATAAATACATCAATTAATTTAAAAAAAACGTTGTCGAAAGCACATAAAAATTTTATTATGGATATAAGTTAATTTTTTCAACCGTTATTTGGTGGATATAATTAATGAATATAACTAAATTACAAATAATTGAATATATAAGCAACAATGTAACCAAAGTAGATATTAAACAGATAGAATGTCTAATTACCACACCCGTATCCATTTATAAGATCTTTTTTAAAGAGAGACAATATATTATTATACGATACAAATAATTGAATATATAAGCAGTAATGTAACCAAAGTAGATATTAAACGGATAGGATATCTAATTACCATACTCATATCCATTTATAAGATCTTCTTTAAAGAGATACGAATATTTTGCCCTATAAACAAATACGGATGCAGATGGCAATTGGATTTTCTATTATCCAACACTGATACATAATATAATTGAAAATATTGCTTTCTTGGGCAATTGGAAAATAATGTTTCCGTTGCCGGGAATCAAACCCGAGTCTTCTGGGTGAAAGCCAAACATCCTAATCGCTGGATGACAACGAATTCTTGTTTAAATGATTGTTGATTAAATAATCCCAATACTTTACTCAAACAATTTTTATTACCAAAAAATAATAATAATAATAATAATAATATATATTATTATTATTATTATTATTATTATTATTATTATTATTATTATTACTGTTGTTGTTGTTGTTGTTGTTGTTGTTTGGTCTTAACCACCCGATTTTGAGCCATTATGGGGGCAAGGGCAATCCTTCCAACCTAATTGTTTCATAATAATGAACTTTATACTAATAATATAAAATATATGATTACTAAATATCTTCTTAAAATATATACGCATGATCGAAAGAATTTAAAAATATTACCGTATTTAATTTCAATATGATTGATCTTGAAATAATATGAAGGGAAAATTACAATTTTCGTCCGCTAACTATTACGTTTTTGGATTTTGATCCTGTAAGTATGCTTTGTTTAATTTTAGTCCTATAATTTAAGAAAAATTGTCAATTTTGGTCCGATTTTGCCGATTTTGCCGAAGTTCGGCGACTTGTGCTGACATGGATAATTAATTTGGGGCTTTTCCAGTAAATTGCGCTGACGTGGACAATTTGGATGATATGGTTGGCAACTATGTATTTACGCATGTTTTATATTTTTTTAAATATCCACATATATATTTTTTATACAATAAAAAAAATAAATTCGTCAAAAATACAAATTACATCATCTACCCCCCGAAAACCCCTATCTCATCCACCCCCACCCCTCTCTCTCTCTCTCTCTATCTCTCTGTGTTTCACCCCCCCCCCACCCTTCTTGGCTCACCCACCCTCCTCCCCCCACTGCCAACACTGCCCCCCTCCCTCTCCTTTTCGGATCCCCTACCCTCCCCCCTACCACCAACTGTTGCCACCCTTACCTGCCTCTCTCTCGCTCTCTCTCTCTCTCCGTCTCGCCCCCGCCGTCCTCCACTACTATCACTGTCGCCATCACTAGCTTTGGATCTCTTGGCCCCACCACCACCATCGTTGTTCTCCGCCCTAGCGTCGTCCGCGCCGGCATCAACACGCGGGGAGAGAGAGAGAGAAAGAGAGAGAGAGAGAGAGAGAGAGAGAGAGATCCACAGCAGAGAGAGAAAAGAGGAAGGGGGTGGCCGTGTGGTAGTGGTTGGGGGGGGGGGGACGAGGGTGGGGAAGCGGGCGGGGGAGGGGGCGCGACGAGAGAGAGAGAGAGAGAGAGAGAGAGAGAGAGGCAGGTGGTGGGGTGGGGGTCGGTAAGATAGGATTTTTGTTTGGGGAAGATGATATAATTTGTATTTCTGAGGATTTTTTTTAATTGTGTAAAAAATATATATGTGGATATCTAAAAAAATATAAAATATGTTGATGGGTGTCGAATCCACCAAAAATAAATCCTACTCCTCTAACTACAAAATTTATTTATAGATAGGGTGAGAAGGGTCGATTCCACAGGGAATAACTTATCGACTATTTTTCAATATAACCAAGCGTTAAAAAGAAAGTGAAACAAGGGGGGGTTTTGAATGACGGGTTAACAAAAGTAAGAAATAAAACAAAAGTGAATCTATAAGAACAAATACTCAATCAAGGGTAATTCTTCGCACAACGTTTTTATGGATTGATCATTGATTCAAAAATAGCTTTTAATTCATGCAATAGATTGGTTATAGCCTTCAGAGAACTCGTCCAACCTAATCTCTCCTTAATAATAGACTAGACATGCGAACGCTATGAATAATCCCTAATTAACGAATAACCCTAGTCGAACGATAGGATTTAACCCGTTAACAGCATTAAAAACTAGAAAGAC